>JAVFHW010075691.1:56008-71452 GCA_032159205.1 Eurystomus glaucurus suahelicus
GGGGGCAGCAGCAGTGGCCACGTGCCTCGGATGCCGGCAGGGACTGAACCACCGCAGCTTTACTAAACAACTACAAAGGCCTTCACACACCCCCTGAATTAAGAGACACTTGGCAAAGACAGATGAAACTACTAAGGGTTTGAGGCTCTCACCCTTGCAGTGAACACCAGCGTAAAGCTTGTATTGCGCGCCTATCCCAACCAAGCCAGTAAGGGCTTACATTGTGGACATTGCCCAAAGAAGGCATTCACTGGACCACTGAGAAGATTCCAGCCATGTTTTCTTTACTCTCTGCATCAGGTGTTGCATACACATTCACAAGATCCTTCTGTACCTTCTCTTCTCCAGACTAAACATCCCAGCTGTCGCAGCCTCTCCTTGTATGTAGGGTGCTTCAGGGCTTCAGTCATTTTTGTGGCTCCTGAGAAGACTCACTCCAGTATATCCATGTCTCTCTTCTATTGAGTAGCCAAACAATGGACACAGCAGTCCAAATGTGTCTCACCAGAGGTGAGTCAAGAGGAAAGATCACCTCCCATGAGCTGCGGACAGCACTATGGTTAAAGGAGCCCAGGATGTTGCTAGTCCCATTTCATGCAAGGTGTGGTGAACTGACCCACGGATTAAGAATTTCTGCCTTATTAAAACAGCCAGCAAAGAACCACAACTCCCATGAATCATTGAGAGGTCCTCCAGAAGCTGGAAGTGTGATAACACAGGATATAAATATCGAAAAAAAGAAAACAAAAGTCTCTCTGGCTTGCTGCGCAAAGGGACACATCGTTGCTGACAAGCGCCCTCCCGTCCCCCCCTCCCTCCCCCCGCCCCATCACTGCCGGAGAGGAGGGGGGGGGGGGGGGGGAAGCCAAACTGAGCTGCCAGCACAGCCCCCACCACCACCGCTGGCCGCTGCTGGAACTGCGCCAAGTCGAAACGCCAAAAGGTTCCAAGCCGGGGGGGGCGGGGAGGGGAAAGGAAGCTGCCGCAGCAGGGCTGGATAGCCCCAAGTCGACCTGCTGCTTCCCACCGCTTTAAGAATTCAAGCACCTCTCGCTGCTCTAGGAATCTGAGTGCTTCCCGCTGATCTTCTGGGGAGGAGAGGAAGCTGTTGGTGCTGCCCCAAGTCTGGAGCCTCGCGCCCAAACTGAAAAAAACTACAGCAAGAAGAAGCTGCTGGCACTGCCCCAAGTCGGGACCATTGCACCAAATCCAAAAAGAAGCCGTGCCGCAGCCACACAGAGGAAGCCTGGGCTGAAGAAACTGTGCCATGAAAGCCACGCCAGAGAAATTGCACTGGAAAAGCCACGCCAAAGAAACTGCACCAAAAACGATCGTCGCTGTCGGAGAGAGACTCTGATTGTGCCAAAAAGCTACAAGCTGCTGACATCACTGAAATCACAGAAGTTTGCTGGCCGGGCGTCACCGCCATTCCACGGGGACCATTGCCAAACGCCAAAAGGGCAGATGATGACACATGTACACACACACACGCACCATCCACACATACAGGTCATATTTTGGCATAATTTGGTTATTATTTGCCCTTATCTCTTGGTGGATGAGAGGCGGAGTGAGTGGGTGGGTGTGGCGTTCTTTGATAGCATAATATTTCCATAGAGTTTTATTCAAATATATTTAATAATAAACTTGTTGAATACTCATTCGGTCTCCGTAATTGCTTACGAGCCTGGTGGGGGGATATCTCACTTTGCCCGCGATCCCTCTCTCTTCAGGAGGTGGGTCGGACATCTGCGCTCTGACCGCGACACAAGGGCACATAGTTGTCTGACGTATGATGCTCACCAGAACTCCCAGAAGCTTCTTTACCAAGCCACTTTTCAGTCGGCCAATCTGCAGTCTGTCTTAGTGCATTTGGTTATTCCTTCCCAGGTGCAAGGCTTGATCTTCCTCTTGTTGAGCTCTATGAGGTCCCTGTCAGCTCATTTCTCCAGCCTGTCAAGGTTCTCCTAAATGGAAGCATAGCCCTCTGGTGTACCAGCCACTCCTCCCAGTTTCCAATGTTTTAACCACCCTTCCCATATCTTGCAGATAGTGTACTCCTTACCATTCTTTGTGACATTCTGCAGGTCATTAAAGAACATGTTAAAGTGTATTGGCCTCAGTTTCAATCCCTGAGGTCAGCCAGTATTGTCTATCCTCCAGCTGGACTTTGAGTCAGTGATCAAAATCCTTTGAGCCTGGCAACTCAGCAAGTTTTCTGCTGTGATTAAGAGATGGGACAAAGCTTGATGCAAGCAAGTGTCATTTTATTGTACATAATCATTTCTTTATATATGCTTGTATCGACTGCGTGTTTTAAACAGATTGGTTATTTGAGCATACACTGTTCATGCGGCTGCATCTAATTGGTTAGTAATATACTGTTACGCTAGTAACTACATCTTATCTTGAAGATATATTCTTAGAGGCCTTTTACCTTGAAGATGCATTCCTAAGATGTTGTGACAGGGTGTTTGGAGCTCACTTATCTCAATCTGTAACATCTGTCAAACTCCTGTTTCAGAGCTTTGTGTTTATCTTTCTACTTCCTTTAGTTTCCCAAGGTTTACGGCCCACCAGTTCTAGCACATCCCTGCTAATCAATTGAGCAGTGTCAGAGTTTTTATTTTTCAGGCCTCTTCCCACAGTTTTCAGTCCACCTCACAGAACCCTTACCTATTCCACAGTTTATCAGTTTGTCAATGGAGATGTTATGGGTGATGGTCAAACTCAATAGAAACAGCATCCCCTGCTTTGACGTCGTTAATGGTCTCCTTCTAAATCACAAAAGACTATGAAGTGGATGAGGTATGATTTCACTTCTGTAAAGCCACGCTCATCACTCCCAATCACTTTCTTGTCCCTCATATGTTTGGTAGTGGTTTCCAAGATTAGATACTCCATCATCTTCCCAAAAACAAATGTGAGGCTGACTGACCCCTAATTCACTGATCCTCCTTCTTGCCTTTGAAGACAGGAGTGAAACTGGCTTTCTTCCAGTCCTCAGGAAGCTCCCCCAGTCACCATGGTCTTTCGGAGATAATCATCAGTGGCCTCACATGACACCATCTAGCTCCCTCAGAGTTGGTGGGTGCATCTTATCAGGGCCAATGGATTTCTGCATTTCCAGTTTGTTTATATACTGCCTAACCTGATCCTCCTCCACTAAGGATAAACCATCCTTGCACTGCACTCACCTGCTGGTTTCAGGAATCTGAAACTGCTGACTACCAGTCATACCAGTCAAGATCAAGGCAAAGAAGTTTTTCAGTATCTCAGCCTTCTTCATGTCCATTAAGACCATGTCCCCCAACTCACAGGTGTGTCTAAATCTTTTAGAGTTGTCCCTTTGCTGCTAATGATCTTGTAAAATCTTTCCTTTTGCCTTTCCTTTCCCTTGCCATATTCCTACACACTCCCACAATGTCCTAGGTCACTTGCACATGCTTCCACCTCCTGAGAACTTCCTTTTTATTGTTAAGCTTTGCAAGCATCTCTTTGCTTGTCCATACAGGCCTCCTGCCATATTTGTTTGGTTTTCTGCTTGTTAGTTGGAGTCTTGAGTTTCTCGAGTTTAGGAGGGGTTATTCTTGAAAATTCAGCAGCTCTCCTGGACTCTTCTGCTCTTCAGGACAACATATTCTGAGTTTCTCCCAGGCACTTCCCTGAACACACTGAAGTGTGCACTTCTGAAGGTTAGGGTTGTGATCCTCCAACTGGGTTTTTTGCTTCCTCCCAGGATCCTGGACTACAGCATATCATGGTCATGCAATCAAGATTGCCCAGCAATTGCAGCCCCTGCCATTTCTTCCTTGTTTGTAAGAATCAAGTACAGCAGTGTTCCTTTCATCTTCAGACTGAACACCTGTCTCTGGCAGTTATCATAAATGCACTCCAGAAATGTCCTGGATTGCTTGTGACCTGCTGGACTGTCCCTCCAGTAGATACTAGAGTGGTTCAAGTTCCCCATGAAGACCAGGGTCTGTGGAGGTAAGCCTTCTTGCTGTTGTCTGAAGAAGGCCTCATCTCACTCTCCCTAATCTGGCAGGTAGCAACTACCACACCTCACCCATGTTGTTCTGCTCACTAATCCTGACCCATCAGATATTTGCTGGCTCCTGACCCATCTTCAAAGATCTATGCATGCCAGCTGTTCTCACATACAGGGCAACTTCTTTCCTTTGCCTTCCCTGCCTGTCCTTTCTGTGTTCTGCAAAAAAAACGCCTGTACCCATCTATGGCAGCACTCCATGTGTGTGGAGTTCCATCATGTCTCCATACCTCGGTGTGATCATAGGCCTGCAGCTGCATGCTGACTCATTGTTCCTCTTTGTTCCCTATGTGGATGCACAGAGATATATCCAGCTGTGCTGATTTCTCAGAAGATGTATGAGGACTTTGTCCATCATGCTGCTTGGTAGGCACATAATTATTTGTATGCATGTGCTCAGAGTGACCCCACTATTTTGCCGATCAGAAGGTCTTTCCTGTCCACATCACCCTGGACCATTTGGTGGCCGGCATAGTCCACCACTTCCTCAATTAACTGGGGAGTCATGCTTTCTCTCCCCTGTTGTTTAAAGTTCTCCTCACCAGCTTGGCCAGCCTGTTGCCGAAGATACTTCTGCCCCACTTAGGCAAATCTCATCTCTTCCAAGGAGTCCTCAGTCCTAATCAAGTCTCCCCTAGCAGTGTGATTATGCTGCATTCATGACTGGTATAACAGCTCCTTATGCCACAAGACCGAAGTAGATACCATTGGTGATTATGTGTAGAGCAAGTATAAGACAATTTTGATCATTTGGACAAGGGATTAGTTTTTCAACATCGGGAGTTAATATGATTTTGATTAGCAAATCAGCACAATAAAGGTATAACTTGCTGACAGAGTCAGAGTTAGAAAAAAAGTTGTTCATCTTGACTGATGCTATTTTTTAAGGAGTACCATTCAGGTTCACAAATGCTTGACACGTTTAGGCCTTGTGTGTATGCTTCCAAGGAGATACATTTACTTGCCATTTCTCCATATGGATTCCTCTTTTAATCCTCAAACCTAGATCTAAACAGCCATGCCATAGATTCTCCTCCTCCCTTCTCACCAGTCAAGTCCTTCCTGAAGGTGCCACACCATCAGGGATATGTCCTCTGTCCACCCTTTCTGATCACTTCAAGAGAAGACATGGTGAATAAGGAGCCCATAAGACTGTTCAGAGTCTTCCTGCCAGCAACACTGGTGTTCCTAGAAAGGGATTAAAACTCCCAAAGTGAACCAAGTTCCAGGGTCAGAATCATAGAATCATTCAGGCTGGACCTCTAGGATCATCAAGTCAAACCTCCATCCTAACCACTAGACCATAGCCTCAAGTGCTACATCTACTCATCTTTTAAACACTTCCAGGGATGGTGACTCTACCACCTCCCTGGGCAGTCTGTTCCAGTGCCCAAACACTCTCTCAGTAAAGAATTTCTTCCTAATATCTAATCTAAACCTCCCCCAATGCAACTTGAGGCCATTTCCTCTCATTCTATCATTAGTAACTTGGGAGAAGAGACCAACACCAGCCTCTCTACACCCTCCTTTTAGGTTGTTGTAGAGAGCAATAAGGTCTCCTCTTAGTCTCCTCCAAGCTAAACAACCCCAGTTCCCTCAGCCATTCTTCATAAGGCATGCTTTCCAGATCCCTCACCAGCTTTGTTGCCCTTCTCTGTACCCGCTCCAGCACCTCAGTGTCCTTCTTGTACTGTGGTGACCAAAACTGGACATAGTACTCGAGGTACTGACCTCACCAGAACCAAGTACAGGGGCACGATCACCTCCCTCTTCCTGCTGGTCACACTGTTTCTGATACAGGCCAGGACACCGTTGGCCTTCTTGGCCACCTGGACACACTGCTGGCTCATGTTCAGCCAGCTGTTGACAACACCCCCAGGTCCTTTTCCACCAGGCAGCTTTCCAGCCACTCCTCCCCAAGCCTGTAGCGTTGCTGGGGGTTGTTCTAACCGAAGTGCATGACCCACCACTTGACTTTGTTAAACCTCATAGAACTGACCTCAGCCCATCGCTCCGGCCTGTCCAAATCCCTCTGCAGAGCCTTCCTACCCTCAAGCAGATCGACACTCCCACTTAATTTTGTGTTATCTGCAAATTTAGTGGGGGTGCATTCCATCCCCTCATCCAGGTCATTGATGAAGATATTAAACAAGACTGGTCCCAAAACTGAGCCCTGAGGGGCACCACTTGTGACCGGTTGCCAACTGGATTTGACTCCATTTACCACTGCTCTCTGGGCTCAGCCATCCAACCAGTTCCTAACCCAGTGAAGAGTCCATATGTCTAAGCCCTGAGCTGCCAGGTTCTCCAGGAAAATGCTGTGGGAAACGGTGTCAAATGCCTTACTGAAGTTTGTCCACATTAACCAGTTTTGTTGTGCTTTGTTTTGCTTTTAACACAGCTTGCTTTGCAAGCAAGAAAACATGAGGTTACTGTGTAGTTTTGTGTAGGACCTGTCATGTGTCACAGTGCTGGGGATCTCATGGGAGTGGAGCTGTGATCTCTGTCAGCTAGAGTAAGCAAGGAATCCTCCTTCTGATCTGATACCTAAACCAACCTAGCCCCTGCCATGCCAAAGCATATCCTCCACACATTGTTCTTATATGCCAAATGGCAAACAAACTACCAGGTATTGCTAGTGTAGTTCACTTGGAGCAAGAGCAAGCAAATGAACCAGGAGGCCTAAGGCCTTTAGCTGAGGACAAATGACTCCCTGTTCTAAGCTTGCAAGACAGTGTTTATCTGCACTTGAACTCTGCAACTCAAAATGGTACTGCAGGCAGGAAGGGAAAAAAAGAATCCCAAACAACCCTCAATCAGCCAAGAAGCCACCATCCTACATTGCATTTATAATTCTCCCAGCAGTTCCTCTATTTTTTTCACAGTGAGAGCAGAGCTTCACTTACAAGGGAGTCACCCTTAAAGATGAAGCAACAAAAGCACTATACCTACTTGATTAGTAACCTATGTACAAACTGATGAAGAAAGTCCTCATCTGGCTTTCATTTTGTCCTTGATTATTTAAAGTGATAGAGAGGCAGTGTCTTAGCCACCAGGGGATTTTCTCTAGTGGTGGCTGACTCCCATATCTTCAGCGCTGCAGTTCTGGGAGACATTCGCTGGTGGCAGTGAAAGGCTTTTTTTCTGCCCTTGTGTGACCTATTCAATAAGGTCAAAAACCATCCCATAGACTGGAGACAGTCACTGCCACCCAGAGCAGAGATCAGCATTACAATTGCCTGTCAGTGTTATGATAACTGTCTGATTTTAACACTAACTAAAATGTTCTCTGCTGTAAAGCTGAAGTGTTTTGCTATGCTGCAACCAGTGCTTTTAATGGCTTACTCTTTCATGGTACAGTTCATTTGCTATGCACTTTCTGTAGCACTACCAAAAGTGCTACTTGTGTTCAATTAGTTCAGAGAAAGTGGCAGGAAACTGTAAGGAACTGAGTTGCTGAACTGAAATGCATACTGTAAGGCAGGGACAAAACAGAAGGTAAGCTGTGGCAAATTCACATCTTTTGGGCACTTGCATTTGCCAAACGCCACAGAATGGATGTCTAGGCTCAGATGCACTCGGATGGTGCAGCCACATGGCTGAAACTCACAGCTCTATATACAAATGTGCAGAGACAGAAATCTACACAAACCATAGCCAGTTCTCCCTCACTGCAGGAGGTGCAGCTAATATCACACATTGAAGGGAAAAGCTTTGCCCTCTCTGCTCTCACCTACACCTGCAATTCCCTGAATGCACAGAGCCAACCACTTGGTGACTGCAGACAGTGAGAAGGAGGTACTACTGATGGTTGTTGTGTCATCACCTGATTATTGATCATTATCAAAACCAACACATTTCCTTCTTTATCCTTTTCTTCCTTCCATCCTTTTTATTTTACCTGTAATCCTGGGATCACTATATATTGTGGCCATGGAGAGCTGGGCCCAAATCAAAGGCCTCAAAGAAAATAGAGGGATATTGAAAGAGAGCAAGGTCCAATCTCAAGTAAAATGTTGCTTCCCAGGAACAAAGGGCTGCAGCAGGATGCATGGAGGCAGATCACATCCACAGGTAAGCAGCCGCTGAGGTGAGGATCAATAATAGAGCTAAAGGCACAGCTCAGACCAGCACTGTGATGGGCTTTAAAAAAAAGAGCAGGCTTTTTATAAGAATAGTCTAGGTTGGAAGTCTGGGAAACAATGGAGTTGTAGTAAGCTCATCTTACCAAGAACTGAGCATTGTGCAGATTTTTGTACTAGAAACATTGCTAAGGGTTCACTGGGGCTGATAAAAAGTAAATCCATTGCTTTCAGTGAGCTCTCAGACCTGCGTCCTAGGTGTCTGAGACAGCAAGGCTTTTTCCAAGTGAAGTAACTAAGGTGATTGTAGCAGGGGACTTCTTTGACATGGTGTGGCAGCAAATCATAAAAAGCCTGAATGATCTGGCAGGTTCCTCTGCAGAAACAGTTTCTGCAGCATGATGCTGTCTAATGCCATTGATTTGATATATTGTCATTGTCTTGCCAATGGGCCTGCAAAGGCAATTACTTTCAGACCTCCAGTCAAAAGTCTGTGCCTTACTGCAAAGTCTGGGAGGAGACCTCAGGGTTTTAGTGTGGGTAGAAGAGGCAGGAGGTGGCCAGACTAGGAAGAGAGAAGCAGCCAGCTCAAATGATAGCAGTGAAGGAAGGAAGGGTGATAAACAGAGACTTATAAGCAATTCACTCTACTCCTTGATCTTGTGTTAAATGCGGAGGGGGACAGGAGGAGAGAATGAGCATGTGCCAAGGTCAGACAGGTCAGTAGAGGTAGCTTCAAGCTGTCTGCATGAGACAAGCTTGTACTCATCCTACATATGCTACAACTTTGAAAGAAATTTTGAGTATTGCATTACAAAAATAAATTTCCATTGGGAGGCCAGAGCCATGGTTGTCAGCATAAGTGAGGAGGTGGTATCAGCCAGAGCAGACCAAAATTCATGCTGGAGACAGAAAGTGACAGGCTCAGAGTAAAGCAGGAGACATACTTCCTCAGCCCACAACATTCATTGTATCTGGAGTGTAGGTTTGGGACAGTGGCGTAACTCAGTTTCCTGGGAAACCTGTCCTAAAGACAGTCTGCAGGAGATGATATCTGTCTTTTATCAACTTACTAATGTTTGATTTTATTTTTGCAGGTAGGACAGTGTTACAGTCCCCTCTACACATCTGACAGAATAGAAGTATCACAGTGAAAAGCTGAAGCTGCAGTAGAGTCTATGTCTCATTTATACTCCAGAGGCCACTCCACTGGGGGCAGCATGTCCAAATTGGTGTAATCTTGCCCCATATCTTCTCTCAAAATGCATTCTGAGCCAGAATAAGGTCATGGCTCTTACATCAGCAACTGTGAGGATGAGAAATTGTTAGTGCAGTTAAGTGACAGTGAAGAACCTCTGGGATGTGTTTAATGGAAATATGAGCTGCTTTTCTCTCCAATTTTACTTAGTTGAGTTTTCCTTCTTACGGCAAAGCACAACTGAACAACAAAAAAATGTAGAAATGGACAATAAATTTAAAAATAGAAACTGCTGTCCTACTCTTTTAGGGAAGAATTGCCCAGAAGGTACTGTTTTAGTATTGAATTTTTTTATATTTTTGATAGGTTAGGTTAGCAGTTTTTGAAGCTTTTTATTTTCATCTCCTATGTTCAGCAGTGAGAGTAGAGATGAATAATTCTGCCTACTGGTAATTCTTTGTCTTCAATCACAGAAACGTTTAGCACACGTGATGCTTACTACTTTCTCATACAAGAATCAGAACTCAGAACCTGCTAAATGTACAAAGTGCTAAGAAGTTGCCTTCTATGACCCAGTACAAAGCAAAAAACTCTCCCAGATCCTGTATTCCTTTAGGGAAAGCCGAATTTAATTCTAAAGAATATTTGGATAACACTGAGAACAGTACAGCTGGTCAGACCCTCTAGAAACAAAATCAGAACATAAACAGCAACACGGAAAGTGTTGCAACAGAAATACAAATACCTGATGCTTGACAGGGGTATCGAAGAACTACAAGCTGAGGCTGTCTTTTTAAATAATCAGTTTGTCAGGCCGGAAAAGGCAGTGTCTGGAATTAGTTGCATACCTCTAGTCTCCTGCTAGGGTCAAGGTCAGCTCTGGGCACAGGGAATTAATTTGCATCAGATTATTTAGCAGAGTGCCATGGGAGGACCTGTAGGGCATGCCACATTCCTTACACAGCCCCAGCTTGCCCAGTAAAGGGCTGAGGACTGGGCATGATTATTCTTTGCCACAGCACCCCTTTGCTGGATGATTAATTGTCTCCTGACATTTGTGCCTGGGTCCCATCACAGTGGTACACTCAGCCAGTTTTTAAAGCAGATGTCCCACAGAGAAAGTCTTTCCTGAGATATTTTTTAGGATTTAGCTGAATTTGTCTTCACTTTCTTTGTCCCTGCTTCTTGTTTTCACCAAAAGTAACTTTTACCATTGTAATCAATCTAAGCCAATAGCCACAAACCCTGCCAACAAACAATGCAGTGAACATCACACCTTGTGAAAAAAAATAATGTACAACAGACTTGTCACCTGATTGTCTGCTTGCTATTACAAGCCTACCACACACAGATCTTCCCGGACAACCACCCATTTCATACAGTTATCATAGTTTGGGTGAGGAGGAATCATCAGAGGAAAACAAGCAGCAGAAACTAGGGCTGTGGATACCCAGCATGACAGTGCACTGAGTGCAAACTGCGGTCATATGACATCACCAAGACAAGCCCCCAGGCTGCCATCCACAGTCTTTTCTGTAGTGACATAACCAAGACAACCCAAGGCAACATATCCATAGGATAAACCCTGTATCAGTCAATTGCATTCCTATAGAGGATTCAGCTCTTCATGGAACAATGGGACAAAGAGGAAAGCAGAGTATCATTCAGCTGCTCATTTGGTATGACATCTATGTGAAGTGCTGTCTCTAAAACACCTTCATTGTCATGTCCGCTGCATAGGGATCCTAATAATACTCTTGAAATATCTTGAATACATTTAACAAGATAATTCAACTTAATTAGGATTATTTAAAATTAAAAATTATAAAACTGCTGAAATCTTTGTGTCAAGACTTTTATGTAGCTCTGAAACACGATACCCCACTGAGACCACATAACTTCATTGGAATGGACTACCTTTGTGGTTACCATGGAGGAGGGAACTCAGTGATATGCCTACTCTGTGAGCTGAACCAGAAAGGCCCTGGTTTGAATCATAGGGGAAGAAGTGAGGAGCTAGTTTTCTTGCTTTACATGAACCAAAGCTGCTTGGACTCCCGTCACCACAAATCAGGCCCAGGGGAACTCCTTGTGGAACCTTGAAACCATCTCAGACTATCCATGCCTGTCAGACCTCTTCTGCTCTCCACTGTGAATGAACTGATGAGGGCACTTCATCAACAACACTGCTCTGAGTGTGCTATTTAACAAGAAGGTGTAGAAAGGTGTCAATAAGGAGTAAATTGCTTGCTTGTCTTCTTCAGGACTATGAAAAGGCCAGAGGAGTGGATGTTGTGGCTCAGTCCAGGACCCAGACTGCATAATTTTAATGATCCAGTCCATCCAGATCAGGTGGAGGCAAAGGATTTTGCAAAGAAGGATTCCAAATGGCAACTTTACATCAGTAAGATGAAACTAGACTTTTCTAAGTGAATGCCAGCTTGCTATGGAGAAGCAGCTACTTGGCTGAATTGTTTCTTGGGTCATGAAGGCCCTCTGGAAAGGCGCTGAAAAGCAGCAGGGGTGCTGACACCTGAAGGATAGGAGAACCGCAGCTGTGGTCCTGCAGACAAGCCCTGGACTGATGAGGGCTGCTCTGAGGCCCTGCAAAAGTGAGCTCAATCTTGCTGTGGGAGTTGGGTGGTAGGGCACTCTGGACAGTAGTCATAGTCACATTCCCCAGATCAGATAATACAAGGATGCAGGGCTAAGCCCTTCTGACCACGCGAAGTCTACCCAAGAGACACCCTGAGCAGGTCTTTCTGGTGCTCCTGATGTCTGTGGTTGTACCCTATCCTTCTATTTTATTTACCACATCTCTGTCACAGGGAGAAGAGGAGATTGTTTTGCAGACCTCAGTCTTAAGATCTCTTGCAGAAGGCAATCTTTCTATTTGCCCTTGTGTCTGTAATGCTTGCCATCTTTCTTACCTACACCCCCTTTTTTTTATGGCTGCAGCAAAATGAAGTGACCAGACCCCAGTGAAGGCTTCAAGAAGAAGATGAGCCTATGGGTTTTGTGTCTGAATTTTTAGATTGTTTATTATTCTGTTCTTGACATGCCTGATATAGGTAATTTTTTTTCCCTGTTTCTGCAAAATAGACTTTCCACAGTGAAAACTATTTTCTTTTCTCTCCTCTCCCTAGGCAGGAGCAGTGGTTGTGACTAACTCAGAGATTATTAGTATGTTCAGGCTGCTTCAATTCTTCCTTTGGTTGTGCACTGCCAATTTGCAATGCACTTCCCTAAATTGAATTTCAACTACCATTAGGCTGCCCAATAATTGGTTTTGCTGGGGTCTTTCTGATGTTTCTTATAATGCTGTCCAAGCCTCACTAATCATCATTCTGCACCATCAGGAAATTTACCACCTATTTCCCCCCTAGGCTCTTCTAGGTCGTTACTAAATATACTGAGGCATACCTGTCCCAGTGCTTCTCCTTGCTATCAGCTGCTTTCTGTGCTGAAAACTGGCTGGTCTTGTCTGCTCTTTGTTTCCTACCTTGAAACATTTCTTAATCTATGACAAGACCCCTGCACGTCACCTCTATTCCTCTAATAGTTCTGATCAAAGCCTCCTGAAATCTGAAGTAAACACCAGTGCTGTTTCTCTTTTTCTCATGGTGTGTTACCTCCTCCGAAGGACCAGCCCCTTCCTGCCCAGCTCTTGCCTGCACTTCTAGATGCTTTCTAATTCTGCCTTTACTGTTTTAATTTCTGTCCTGGTTCGGCCAGGACAGGGTTAATTTGGTGCAGCCAGGCTATTCTATACCATACTGACATCATGCCCCGGGGCCAGTTCTGATTCCAGGGGGGTGACTCGTGGTCTGTGATCGATCTGTTTGGGACCAACTTTTTGTCTATGCAGTATCGCTTATTTGTAGATTTCTTTCTTACTGTTGTTATTGTTGTTGTTACTGTAATTGTTTCATATGTGTTTCTGTATTAAACTCTCCTTATCTCAACTCAAAAAGGCATTTTGAAACTCTCTTCTCTGTCTGCGGTGGGAGGGCAGCGGCAGAGGCTACGTGGAAGCCACGTTGCTCAGCTGCCGGCGGGGACTGAACCGCCACAGCTTTACTAAACCACCACAGCTTTTGGTGCTGAATGTGGGGCAAGAGAGAGTTGAGATAAGGACAGAATCTGATCAGAGCGTGTTGAAATAACTCCTGTTAGATGTGATTTTCTGTTTATATATTTTGTTTGAATCAGAGCATGTTCACGATGCTGGCCAGTCTATTTGCCTGGGGGTCCTGTACTAATCCCTACATCCACTGTGTGTTTCTAATGATGATGTTTATAATATGTGGAAATGTGTGAAGAGGCTCATTGTGCTGTACTGGATTCTGACGGCTTATGATATGATTATATCACTGCTGGAGGGGGCGAACTGGTACCTGCATGTGGCTTGGGCATTTAGTAGTGGTCTCACCCCATCTATGGGTGAGACAGGGGAAGGGACCTTCTCAGCTTTTGAGGATTTTACCTATCCGTGGAATGTCCAGGCCAGCATGCTCTCACTGCTGTGTTTACTGAATGTCTGCCACATCCTGTTTAATGTTATACAGTTCTTGTCCAATACCATCACCCTGAGACCTGCCCCGAGGCTGGATGAGTGGCAGGGTGTGTGGGGGGGCATAGGCAAGTGCTTGGGGCAGTGGTCACCCCCAATGTTCTGGAATTTCACTCCTGAGCAAGTGCAGAGTCCTGATAAATTAGTAAAGCACTTAGAGAAGGTGTGCTGTCAACCCGGCAGCTCCCAGGAGACACAAATTACTGCAATAGGTTGGGGACTTGCCCATGCCTACCATATCCTACTCAGCACTATCCAGTGCCCTCAAGGGGAAGAAGAGGTCTCTGAACCTGACAACACACCGGCGATAAGGCAGCTGAGCCAGAGAACCAGCCTGTGCCAGTATCAGTTGCCCCTATACAGAAAAAGAAATATAGCAAAAACCAGTTTGTATAGTGAGTAATAAGGATGAACCAGGGACATCAAGAGAACTGGATGAAGAGCCAGAGGTGGTCACCCAATCCCAGTCTTTGAGTGAGCTGCAAGATGTACGAAAGGACTATGGCTAATGCTAATGCGTTCTTCTCCATTCCTATTGCACCAGAGTGCAGGCCACAGTTTGTGTTCACTTGGAGGAGTCTCCAGTACACCTGGAATCGATTGCTCCAGGGGTGGAAACACAACTCCACCATTTGCCACGGATTGATCCATACTGCACTGGAGAAAGGTGGGGCTCCAGAACACCCTCAGAAGATTGACAATATCGTTGTGTGGGGGAACACAGCAAAAGAAGTTTTTGAGAAAGGAAGTAAGATAATTGAGATCCTCCTGAAGGCCAGCTTTGCCAGAAAGTGAAGTAAAGTTAAGGGACTGGCACGGGATATTCAGTTCTAAGAAGTTAAATGGGCATTGCCACATCCCAATGGATGTGATCAACAAAAAAACAGCTATGTTCCCACCTTCCCATGGTGGGAAGGATTCTCAGTCTTTCTTGGGTGCTGTGGGGTTCTGAAGGATGCACATCCCAGACTACAGCCAGATTGTGAGCCCGCTTTACCACGTGACCCAAAAGAAGTATCATTTTGAATGGGGCCCTGAACAACAACAGGCCTTTGAACAAATTAAACAGGAGATTGTGCAGGCAGTAGCCCTTGGGCCAGTCCAGGCAGGGCAAGATATCAAAAATGTACTCTACACCACAGCTGGGAAGAATGGTCCTACCTGGAGCCTCTGGCAAAGGGCACCTGGGGAGACCCGAGGCCAACCTCTAGGTTTCTGGAGTCTTGGATACAAAGGCTCCGAAGCCAACTACACTCCAACTGAGAAAGAGATATTGGCAGCATATGAAGGAGTTCAAGCTGCCTCAGAAGTGGTCAGCACTGGAACACAGCTCCTCCTGACACCCCAACTGCAAGTGCTGGGCTGGATGTTCAAAGGAAGGGACTCCTCTACACACCACGCAACCGATTCCATGTGGAGTAAGTGGGTCACACTAATAACACAACAGGCTTGAATAGGGAACCCCACTCGCCCAGGAATACTGGAGTTAATGACGAACTGGCCAGAGGGCAAAGATTTTGGGATGTCACCACAGAAGAAG
>JAVFHW010075692.1:0-26792 GCA_032159205.1 Eurystomus glaucurus suahelicus
CCAGATGAGGTCTCACTAGGGCAGAGTAGAGGGGGTGGAGGACCTCCCTTGATCTGCTGGACACACTCTTCTTAATGCACCCCAGGATACCATTGGCTTTCTTGGCCACAAAGGCACATTGCTGTCCCATGGATGACTTGTTGTCCACAGTCCCTCTCCATGGAGCTGCTCTCTAGTAGATCGCCTCCTAACCTGTACTGGTGCATTTTATTACTCCTTTCCAGCTGCAGGACTCTGCTCTTATTCTTGTTGAACCTCATGAGTTTCCTCTTTGCCCAGCTCTCCAGTCTGTCCAAATCCTGCTGAATGGCCGCACAGCCTTCAGGTGTATCAGCCAAACCTCCCGGTTTCATATCATCAGCAAACTTGCTGAGAAGACACTCTGTCTCTTCATCGAGGTTGTTGATGAAGATGTTGAGCTGGCCTGGACCCAGCACTAATCTTTGAGGGACTCCACTAGTTACAGGTCTCCAGCTGGACTTGGCACCATTGAGCACCACTCATTGGGCTCTATTGTGTGGCCAGTTCTTAATCCATCTCACTGTCTGTTCTTCTACCTCACACTTCTTGAGCTTGCTCACGAGGATGTTATGGGAAACTGTGAAACGCCTTGCTAAGGTCAAGGCAGATTACATTCACTGGTCTCCCTGCATCTACCCATTCAGTCACGATAAAAGGAAAGAGATAACCAGAACAATTTTTTGACCTATCTGGCCTCTAATTGATTAAAGGGATGATATTTGCTTACCATTGGGTATGGGATAAGAAACAAGGCATACTTAAATCCACACAGTTCAGGCTTTTTTGTGAATTTCTGTAGAAGAGCTGAAGCTGTGGTTTATTTAATCACATAACAAGTGTCTGTCATCCTTTGTATGCAGATAAGCGTCTGTGCATCCCACCATTGTTGTCTTATCTTTTTGGAGCAATAACAGATTGGTTGGTTTGTCATGATCTTGTGGCACAGGACTTTTTCTTTGTATTTCCAGTTGACAATATCCTCTCTTTGCTGAAGGATTCAAGCGAGTAAGCACTAATTTCAC
Organism: Eurystomus glaucurus suahelicus; assembly: GCA_032159205.1. Lineage (NCBI taxonomy): Eukaryota > Metazoa > Chordata > Aves > Coraciiformes > Coraciidae > Eurystomus > Eurystomus glaucurus. The sequence continues at coordinate 1,044 of JAVFHW010075692.1, forward strand.
ACATATCTCTGGCTGCCAAAAACGTCATTCAGCCCTGCTCCCATGCTCGTATTAGTTCCTTCCCTGTGTCAGCAGAAACATTCATGTTCATCAGACTGAGGAACTCAACCACGAGATTGAATAAGCCTTTTTTTTTTCCCCCAACCTTTTTTTTCTTTGAATCAGTTCTGCAATCCAGTGTGTCATGCAGCTCAACAGATGCTTGTGCTATCACAAGGAGCTCTCAGGCTGGAGCAGGAGGAGAAGACAGTTGGTGTAACATGTCTGAGGGTTGGGAGTTGTGCAAGCACTTCATTTGGAGTCAGTGCTTGAAATTTTGTGTTTATAAAAGTTTCTCGCTCTGACTTTGCACTTAAAAATACTGGTGTGTGTCCCATTTCACTGAAACTAGCCCTGCTCAGGTTTGTTCATTTCTTCTTGCGTGTTTTGTCTCTCTGTTAAGGATGCCTCTCATCTTTTTGGGAGGCGTCACATAAACTTACATTCTTTTGAGCCAAGTGTCATTATTGAAGTTTTGGTTAAATATTTTGCAAGGTTTAGCCTTACCTAAACTGTAGAAGAAGCCTTCTTTTAGCCAAATATTTACCCTTCCAGTACTCCCTGTTATAGTTTTTCCTTTAGCAAGTCCACTGGCCAGCTATGCACTAGTAGTCATCTATTGTTGACTTGTAACTTTCCATGTAAGACTGGATAGTAGGCTGTTTTCACATGACCTACTTTTGAGATAACCGTTTCTGAATTATGTTTCATTTTCATTAACCTCTCTTTCTTTTAGAAGCTTTACGTAACCTGGAATGCTACTGTAAACAAACAAGCTTGTAATTGGTCAAGTCACCTTATTCCTTTTTCCATTCCCCCTTTTTTTTGCAGTTTTACTAAATTACAGATGTAATTTATTCAGCCTTAAATCAGCATAATCAACATCTGTGTAAAACAATCTTTTAGGAAATTTTGTAGAGTGGGTTGTGAAATATTCTTAGAAAAGGTTTTTGATTCTCCTTAAGCCAGTTTTTGAAGGTTTTGTTTGGTTGGTTGGTTGGTTTTTGTTGGAGCATTGAGTGTTTGAATACAGCTTGGCTTTGTTTCTCAGACATAAAACTTGCATACCAGAAAAAGATGCCCTTGAGTAATGCTTGTGATCCATAATGTGTATGTTGTGCCACTGTAGTGTTTGGCACAGTGCAATTCACCACAGTAAAGTGAGAGATTTACCTTCTAATGTAGGCAAATTTGACCCAGGAATGTCTAAGTACAATAGATGTGTGTAAAATAAAAGATGCCTAATGCTAAGATTTTTTTTGTTAATCTTAGCCTTTCTTTAGCTATGTCCAGTGATTTGATTTTGTGGTTAGCTCATATAAATATCTGTCTTCTCAACATTAGCAGTGGCTGGGTTGCATTCCAGGATGTACATGACAAGGGCTGATGTAGCCTCTGCAATCCATGTGTGTATATTGTGCTTTAGATAAGCCCGTTGCTATACAAACATTTCAGTAAATAAATAAGTAGCTGACCTAAGTATGCATGTCAAAATATTCTTATGTTTATGCCAGTAGCCATGCAGTTTTAAAAATATGCTTCTTTAGCAGTTGTTTCTGTATAGCTTTTCAATGCAAATGGCAGATCAGTGCATGGGAGGGAAGCACTGGGTTTTTTGAAAAATATTTTAAATACTAACTAAGGGAAGAAAACTGGTACTGTTTAATCCTGACCTGCAGCCCCTTTCAGCAAAATATATGAAAAGGTTAAAATTATATCATTTCTTAAACTGTTTAGACTGAATCCTGAATTATTTGCCAAAATTCTTCTCTGCTTCTCCAAAAGCCATAATACAGAAGATCACTTAAGATAGCATTAGCTATGACAAAGATACTTTAAATACACCCAGAGATGGTGATTCAACCACTTCCCTGGGCAGCCTGTTCCAGTCTTTGATAAGCCTTTCAGTGTAGAAGTTTTTCCTAATGTCTAACTTAAACCTGCCCCTGTGTAACCTGATGCCATTTCCTCTTGTCGTATCAGTTGTGACTTGTGAGAAAAGAGCAACACCCACCTCCCTGCAACCTCCTTTCAGGTAGTTGTAGAGGGCTAAACAACCCCAAGTCCCTGAGCTGCTCCTCAAAACTTATTCTTAAGACCCTTCACCACCTTCGTTGTTCTTCTCTGGACCCACTCCAGCACCTCAATGTCTCTTTTGTACTGCGATGCCCAAAACTGAACACCATACTCAAGCTGTGGGCTCACCAGTGACAAGTACAGGGGCATGAACACTACTCCTGCTGGACACACTACTCCTGATACAAACCAGGATGCCCTTGGCCTTCTTGGCCACCTGTACACACTGCTGGCTCATCTTCAGCTGTCTGTCAACCAACATCCCCAGGGCCCTTTCTACCGAGCAGCTTTCCAGCCACTCTTCCCCAAGCCTGTAGCAGTGCATGGGGTTGTTGTGGTAGAACCTGGGACTTGGCCTTGTTGAAGCCCATATGACTGGCCTCAGCCCATTGGATCCAGCCTGTCCAGGTCCCTCTGAAGAGCCTTCCTACCGTCAAGCAGACCCAACACTCCCGCCTAACTTGGTGTCATCTGCAAACTTACTGAGGGTGCTCTCAATCTCCTCATCAAGATCATTGGTAAAGGTATTTAAACAGGAGTGGCCCCAGCACTGAGTCCTGGAGAACACCACTTGTGACTGGCCACCAACTGGATTTAACTCCATTGATCACCACTCTCTGGGCCCAGCCATCCAGCCAGTGTGTGATCCAGTGGACCGTATGCCTGTCCAGGCCTAGGGCAGCCAGTTTTTTATGAGGATGCTGTGGGGAACAGTATCAAAGGCGTTACTGAAGCAAACTTGAACAAATCAAGACAACATACAGAAGCCAAGATGCTGCTTCCCTATTACAGTTGTATTTTATTACCTGCTGAACCAGAGTGGTGAAGGTTTAGTAGACATAGATGTCTGATTTTACTATTCAGAATTTTTTCCAACTTCTTCAAAAGACAGCTGAAGAGTACATTGTTTAGAGATTTGTAACATACCTTTATTGCGCAGGTGAAGGCATTTGCTTATGCTAGTTAAAAAAAAGACTTCACATGGTTGTAGCTAGCAGTGAATATCTAGATCATATAATGTGTAATCAAACTCAAAAATTAGTGTTTTCTGACTTGATAGGCTGAAAATAAAGTTGAAAGTATCTAATGTAGTTGGTGGGGTACAGAACAAAAAGTGAGATTGATGGACATGCTTTCTCACACTGCTAGTTTCTTCATCTACCACCACTCAAGTAAATAAAGAAATAAATGCCATAACAGAAATTTTTCTGTATGATAAAAACAGTCTGGGTTTTGAGATGTTTTCCTGTAGATTTTTTAATTCCTAACTCTTAAGAACAATATCCGGTAGTACACAATATTGTGCTGAAGAATTTATCCTTTTTTTTTACATGAACTTAAATTTCACATAACAACACTTATCTTCTCTGCCCCAAACTTACATGTCAAAAATCTTAAGGAAGACAAATGCTCTAGAAAGAGAGCATGTGCTGGAAAGTGGTGGAGATATCTGCTGCATGAATTTTGGCTTAGAAAGCAGGGCCCTGCAGAGCTATCTGTAGCAGCTGAAGTGGACAGAGGTAGTATAATAAAATTAGTTCCTACCAATGGAGTTTTTTGGGCTTTCCTTCTTGGGCTGGGGTGACCCTGGCCAAAGGTAAGTTACCACCTAGTCATTTGCTCGCTGACCTCCCAGCAGGAGGGAGGAGGATCAGAAGGACAAAAGTGAGGAAGAAAATATCGTGGGTCAAGATGAGGACAGTTTAGTAGGTGAAGGGGGAAAGGGAAGAAACAAGTAATGCAGAAATAATCATTTGTCACCAGCAGACCAATGCTCAGCTAGTCCCAGAACAACGGCTACTCCCCCACTCACCGCAGTTTTAATACCCGTCGCAGTGGTACATGGTATGGCAAATGCATTTGGTCGGCCGGGGCCAGCTGTTTCCGCTGTGTCACCTCCCAGCCTCTTGCTCACTCCTATCCTACACATGGGGAGGGGGGCAGAGTGAGAGACAGAGGACACCTTGATACTGCTCAGCAATAGTGAAAATAGTAGTGTTATTAACACTGTTTTGGTCACAAATCCACAGCACTATAAGGGCTGCTATGAATAACATTAACTCCATCCCAGCCAGACCCAGTACACTTACTGACTCATCTGTAAGGCAGCAAGTTTACTAACTTTGCTGTGAAAATCCAGATATACTACAAATTTATGGTAAAGCCACCACTCTGTCTTTATATGACAAACATTTTAATTTTACTTTCCAAATTAAGGATTAAATTCTAGTGCCCAAAGTGGACTTCTCTCAAGCTTATTGTCTTCATAAACTCAAGCCTCCCATTTGAAGCCTTATTAAATTACAACAGTGAAAGCTTCTACAAATGAAAAATCTGAATCCTCTTTGTAACAATTAGACTTTCCATTTTCTTGTTCATTAGTTCATGGTTCTTTAGAATAAGTTTTGGATTTGTGAATCAAAGTTAGCTGATTCTTTTCTTTGTTGGCTTGGTTTTGTTGGTTTTGGTTTTTTTTTTAATTACCAAGAAGCTGAATCTCTTTCTCTGGTTAAAATTATTTTTTTAAATGTTCAGTGCGTTCCATATCTCTAAATTTACTCATATTTTTATGAGTCAATAATTTATGACTTTCCAACATAGCCTTCTGCTGAGGGCTTGAACTGCTTACCTTCTGTTATATACCACACTGTACTGAGCTGTAAACAGCAACAACTGGAATTAGTTAAATACATAAAGAAAAGGAAAAATAATTCTTAGAGGGTAGAACTCTAAATCTTGTAAACTACAAAAGCTTTCATTTAGACCATCTCATAATTCAAAGAAAATGCAGAAATGCAAGTGAAACAATAGCTTTGTGAATTAGGTCCCAAGACTAGTTGTATTTTGGAAACTTTTCCTCCAGAAAATAGCTCTTAACCCTCTATCTATTGTTGTGAAGGATTTCCATATATAAATTCAGTTGTAAACAAACAAGCTTGTGCCATCCTCCAAACTGACAGGATGTGAGCTGGTTTAACTCAAAAGCTTAAATTAACAAGCCCTACAAGATGTGTCTTCCAATAGTACAGGCAGATTGTTTCACAAGCTATTGACAGATTTTTGTGATTAACAATTGCCTCTTATGAAGAGACTGTATAAATCAGCACAGCTTGGTCTACAAAGACATCGTGATAGTATCTGGACCAGTTTTCATTTTAAAGCAAAAAAAATAGGCAATACCATCGTAGTTGTGGTAGCTGCCTTGTTTTTGGTTGACAGAAATGAACAAAAGTAAATGTTTTGAATACTTTACAAATTAATATAACTTTTGTCGTAATTTCTGGTTTACTTTTACAATATAAAGAGATAACGTATTTTTTAGGATCCTTAATTACTGTAAATTAAAACAAAGTATTAAATGCTAGCCCTTAAAGACTAAGAATAAATTTGGTCTAGTACTCTCATAGGTAGTTCTGCTTCATTGCATGAAGGAGTAATATTTAGGAAATGTAGGTAGGTTGATACTGAGACTGGATCCAGCAAATAATAAATAAAGCATTTATAACTCTAAAACATGAAAAAATTGCACAGATATTTGAATATACAAATAGTTCCCTTGTAAATCCTTTAAGTGAGTGTTTTTGTAATTCTTAGTGATCAATATGATGTTGTCCTCTGTTACGTACACATTAGTTATGCAAGCTAAAAGCTTTAACCTAATGAGTTATGAAATGCATTTCCCAAATTACAGATTTATGAACTATTAAATTTATTCCTGATCCTTCCTGTTTAAATTTTTCTCTGTTTTCATTTATTAACTCCAGTGCTTTCTCAAATTCTTTTGTGCTGTACGTGGTTATCTACAGGCCATCTCTGCCTCTAATGCCATCCTGAGCTGCAGATGGTTGGGGTGAGTGGCTGGTGGCAGTACTGCTGTAGATGTTTTGTGCTTTTCCTGGTTTTGGCCACTGTTGAAGGTAGAGTTGTGGGACAAACAGACCCTTGGTCTGGTCTAGTGCAGCTGTGCTTCATGTTCACAAGTGATTACTTAAAGCAAGGAAAACTTTTAGCTGCGTTTTAAAAAGAGTGTAAGTTCACAGTGGGAAGAGCCGCTAATGCATGTGCTTCACTGGTAGCCTTAACTTTCTGATCACTCAGCCAGACCTTCAGGCTTGAAACAGTGTGTGAACTGGGGGGGGTTTCTAATGCTATAAGCAATGTGTGTTTTTCCTTCAGCCTAATATGTTCTGAGGTTTAAAGGTAGGGTAAGGAAACAGTACAAAGGAAAGTCTGCCTCCTGGCAGGTTTTTCTGCCAGTGTCAGATAGAAGCTGACTGACACATACCACTGCATCATTTATTATTATGAGGAGAAAAAAAAAAAAAAAAGTACTGTATGAAAAGATTCTCCAGCTTTTTCAAGGGCACGTGAGATTAACTCAGATAGCAGAGTGTCCTGACTTATCCCATCTCACTGACTATATTAAAGTATCTCCTTACAAATCCTGTCAGTCCTGCAGATGGTGGTGTAGAAAAGAACTACTTGGGAAATTGAAAAAGTGTGTGCAACCAAAGGTCCCTGAGATTATAACTAACCTCAGTATTTGGCATTCCTGCTTCACAGTCAGGGGCTGTGACCCTGCAGCACTTCAGCTGCAGTGACCATTAGACAGTGGCGTTCAGGATTCTAAGAAGAGAGAACAGAGCTAAATGTAAGACCATTGCCCAGTATTTCTGGACACCAGACTTCAACCTCTTCAGAGATCTGCTTGGAAGAATCTCATTGGATGTGGCCTCAGAGAGAAGAAGGGTCCAGGAGAGATGGCTGACATTCAAGGATCACCCCCTCAAAGCTCAGGAAAGATCCATCCCAACAAGCAGAAAATCAGCACAGACAGCAGGAAGAGTACATTGATGGGCAAGGAACTCCTCACTAAACTCAGACTTAAGAAATGTACAAGAGATGGAGGCAGCAACAGGTGACTCAGTAATAATACAGAGCTGCTCTCCGAGTATGCACGGGTAGGGTTAGGAAAGCCAGGGTTGACCTGGAGTTGAATATGTGAAGGGATCGTGTTCTGGTTTGAGTTAGAACCAAACTAATTCTGTTCAGTGATTTTACCTTTCAGCTCAGTCTCTTCTAACTAACTGCACTTTCTGAAGTTAGCAGCAGATTTTCACAAACAGTGTCTGCTTCTAGCAGTGATAACACTTGATCTTCAGAGATACTACCAAGGATTGGTATGCAGACCAGTGTCACTGCTAAATCCTGTGTACTGCGTCTGGGGGTGGAGAAAGTGAAAGGCTGCACCTGTGGGGAGGAGCAGCCAGAAGAGGTGACCCTAAACTGACCAACGAGGTATTCCATCCCATATACATCATATTCAGTATAAACCTGAGGGATCACAAGGGGCAAGTCTTATCCTTCTCTTCCTTTGCTGGCTTCCTCTTCTTCAGTGGCTGGCATATGAGGAGGTCTCCATCCATTCTGCCTTTGGTCTTGATTTGTGTGTTCCTGAACCCAGCTCCTGAACCTGGTTCCCATCTGCCGCTGAGCCCAGTCTGGGACTTTGCCAGTGGCTGCTCCACAGCCTCAGTGGTGACAGTGATGTAATTGCCATCAGAGGGGGTTGGGTTCAATACTGGTTTTGTATATATTTGTATATATTTCGTTTTATTATTATTATCTTCATTAAAGCTGTTTTAGTTTAGTTTTCTAATCCGTAAGTCTCTCTCATTTGCTTTCTTTCCTGTTTAGGAGGGGGTTCAACAGAGATCCGTAAGTCTGTCTCCCTTATTCCCTTTTTCTGCCTCTTTTTTTTTTGGAGGAGGGGAAGAGAGGGCTTAACACAGAGCATCTGTTATGGATAGGTGTAGTGGACTGACCCTAAACCTTACTGGCTGGGAAAGGCAACAATAAGAATTCTACAAGTAACTTGAACAACAAAAGGAAGACTAGGGAAAACATGAGCCCTCTACTGGATGGGGCAGGGAAACTGGTGACAAAGACTGAGGTACTCTACCCTTCCTCCACACTTAAGGGTTAGGGAGCACTTAAACAAACTGAATGTACAAAAGTCCACAAGGCCTGGCAAGTTGCACACATGCTGAGGGAGCAGGCTGGTGCCATTGTGAGGCCAATCTGACTATCTTTTTTCATGGTGACTGAAAGAAGACTGCAAGAAAGCAGATTACACTACTGTCTGCAAGAAGGAAGATCAGGCGAAGCAGAAGGAGGTCAGCATCACCTCAGTTCCTGGGAAGATGATGGAGAAATTCCTCATGGAAAGCATTTCCAAACACAAGAAGGAGCAGTCAGCCTGGATTTACAGAGGGGAAAGCATGCTTTCCCAACCTGATGGCCTTCTACAGTGAGGTGACTTGGTAGATAAGGGGAACACAGTAGATGTCATTTACCTCAACTTTGGCTTTTGGCACTTTCTCAGCCTCCCATAACATCCTCCTAGACAAACCTATAAAGTACTGCTCAGATGAGTGCATAGTGATGAGTCCTGAAAACTGGCTGAGCAGCCAGATCCAAAGGGTTGTGGTCAGTGGGTCAGTGGAGGCAAGTCACTAAATGGTATATGATAGGGGTTGATACCGGGGCCAACATTGCATCAGCACGAAACACCTGCAGTCCCAGGAAGCAGTCACATCTTCCTGGTGACAATTTCAACTGGTGAACACAGCATTCAGATTCATCATTTCTGGATGATAATTATTGATGTATGTCAGCCTCCATTTAAAAATAATTGAAAAAGAAAATATTTTTCTATTTCTTTGTACTCACACAATGTCAAGATGCTTCCTCATACAGGGACAAGAAAGGATGTAACCATCCTTTGTTTTCCATCTGCTGCAGCACAGTAATTTCTTAATAGTGTTCTCCTTGCCACCCAGGTCAAGGGTGGCATACTCCTTCAGCATCTGCTGCTACCATGAAAGATCTTAGGGCCTTTCCAAAAGCTGTTGAAATGTATGGTGACAAGTCTGAGGAATCTGACAAAGGCTCTGAGGTTTTCTTCTGGTATCTGATTGCTACGGAGATTGGGATGGGCTGCTGCTAGGTGTCAGAAGCAATGAATATCACCATATTCTACCTCTATGAAATTCTTGGAAAACACAAGTTTCAAAGGGTTTTACCGCCCAACTAAGTGGCATCTTCTTTGTCTGTCTAGAGCTGATTTCCCTCATTGTTGTTGACTATGAAAAATAACTGACAGCCCTTTTCTGCTTTTTTGGCAAAAATCTGTGTATGTCCTGGTGCTTGTGATAAAACTTGTTTTTTCAACCTACTATACAGATTAGCACAGTAACCTGAATTTATTTCTGTCAGTATTAACAGTTTATACTCACTAGACTTAAATCCTTAAAATAATTTCCTTTTCTCAGAGAGGTAAGCTGACTGCATTATTCTTCCAGAAAATGGTCTTGCTGTGACTTTTCCCTGCAAGAGGTGCTGGAATCACAACAGCAAGGATTTAGAGCTTTGCAATTGAGAAGTCCCTCTTCATTTTCTGCACTGTCTCTGAAAGAAGCTAAAACAGAATTTAACCTTCTCTAGAACCACAAGCTCTGCCTCTGTTAACATCGTGACCACTTGTACCATATATTCAGAAAGGGAAGCAGTGCTGTAGCTGATACAGACCGTCTTCCTGTCTTTGCCTCCAACTGTACCTCAACACCACATCTTTGAAGGCCTGCCAGAAGTGGTGTGTTTTTCTTCTTCCTCTCTTCTGTATTTGGACACAGACTGTACATTTTCCACTTACAGAGGTAACATCATGAACATACCTTCCTATGTTTATGATAACCTGCCTAACTATAGTGGAATGTGTGATGTCATCAATGAACATAGTATCATGCCATATTCCACATAAGTTGGTTCAAGGCATCAGTGATGCCTGAAGATAACTATGTTCACAGTCCTTTTGATAGTTTTAAATTCTGCAATTCATGCAAGCTAGACAAGGTTTTGGGGGAACTGTTCATCCAGTTTCAGATGACATGGAAGTCACTTTTGTCAGTGTGGTAGCACACTTGCATGGTTAAGGCACAGCATTTCCGTATACCTCTGCATAGCAGCTCCATGCAGTGCGGAGGAATGTCTCACATTTTCCCACTGAATCAACAGCTATCATGCTTTAATGTTGACAGTTAACAACAATAATGTATCACATAAACAGAAGTATGAGATCTTTCTCCTGTGTAAGGAAGTCATTGGGAGGTTATCTTACAAGATAACTCAGTTTGTTTAAATATCTGGGATGCTAGTGAGAGGTCCAGAACAAAGGTTCAAGATCAATAAATTCTTAATTTTGAATTAAGAATTCCTAAGGCTCACCTTTCTTTTTACTTTAAGAAGCAATGACTTTTCTGTTTCTCAGCCTATTGATTCCCAGCATCACAATTGAATACCTTCCTCCCCCTCCTCAGTCTGAGGTATGTGTTTTCTGCTGGGCATTTCTGCTTCTTCAGAAATGCTTAGGGATCCCTGGAGTGCTGGGACCACTTCCCTTCCTGAATCCTTCCCTCTTTGTCATCTGGACAGTTTCAGCCACATAAATGTGAGGGTTTCTCAGCCCCTTGAAGTGCACTTGTCAATTTTAAACACAGTGTTAGTCTATGCAGATGATATCCTGTGTCTTCCCGACAGGTCTCAGTTGGGATTCTCAGCATTTTCCTGTGATTAGGGATACTGTTTCACAGGGCACCTTAATCAGGCATCGTTACCTTTTGCAAAGGAGCCCCCATGAGTGGGCTGCTGTTTCTTCTGGAGGAAAAGGAAGGTGAACATGAACAAGCAGTTCAGTGGCTTGGCAACTGCATCAACCAATTCCCTCAGGACTCTGGGATGCATCTCATCAAGTCCCGTGGACTTGTGTGTGTTTAGCTTCCTCCAAAAGTCACATAGCTTGTCCTTACTTATGGTGGGAGGGACTTTGTCTCCTTGGTCCCCATCTTGTGGACTATCAACTTAAGAGCTGTGAGGAGAGAAGTTGCCAGTGAAAACTGAGGCAGAAAAGTTGTTGAGGACCTCAGCCTGCTCCTCGTCTGTTGTTACTAGTTCACCATTGCTGCCCATCTCAGGGGTGGGGGGGGGGGGTTACACTTCCTTTTCTGGTTTACATACCTGTAGAAGCCCTTCTTGTTTTTCTTTGCATCTCTTGCCAAGGTCAGTTCCTGCCACACCTTGGCCTTCCTGACCTCGTCACTGCACAAATGGGCAGTGTCCCGTTACTCTTCTGAGGATATCTGTTCCTGCTTCCACTGTCTGTGCAGTTCCATCTTGCCCTTCAGTTTGATGAGTAGGTCTTGACTCAGCCATGCTGGTCTCTTGCCTTCCTTGACTGATTTCTTACACCTGAGAATTGAGAGCTCTTGCGCACTAAGGAAAGCATCCTTAAAGATCTGCTAGCTCTCCTCTGCTCCCTTGTCTCTGAGGACTGTTTCCCAGGGGATCCTACTGACTAATTCCTTGAAGAGCTGGAGGTCTGCTTTCCTAAAATTTAGGGTCCTGACTTTGCACTATGTTGTATCCTTCCTGTAGCATGGTAGCGTCCAACTCCTCCTGCTTGTTGCCCATGCTGCATGCATTGGTGTAGAGGCACTTCAGCTGGGCTGCTGGCCATGACACCTTCTTGGAGGGACACCCCTTTATTCCCCTAAGGTGTTCCATGGCTGCTAGCTTGCTGGCTTCTATTTCCTCAGGAGCCCCTGGCTCATCTCTGTTAGACTTTGCCTGTGCTGCAGTGTCCACAGCATACCTCAGGGCAACAGGTTGAAGGCCCTTACTGTCACCCCATCCCTCCAACCCTGGTTTGTTGTCCTGCTGCTTATCACAGATAATCCTGGTATTATTACCCCCTTCCTCCTTCATGTCTAGTTTAAAGCCCTGTCAATCAGCCCTGCAATCTCTTGGGCAAAGACTCGCTTCCCCCTTTAAGAAAGGTGTCTCCCATTTGATGTCAGCATTCCTGATGCTGTGTAGGCCATCCTGTTATCAAAAAAAAACCCCAAAATTGCAGTGGTGACACCAGCCTCAGAGCCATGCGTTAATAGATTGTATCCTCCTGTTCCTTCCAATGTTACTGCTTTCCACTGAAGGAGGGAAGAAAACATAAGCTGTGCCCCAGATTTTCTCACTAACCATCCCAAGGCCCTGAAGTCTTTCTTAATCATTCTTGGACTTCCGTATTCCTGCTTCCTCTCCACTCACATGGAAAATCAGTAGTGGGGAGTAATCTGAAGACCTCACTAAACTAGGAAGTTTCCTAGTGACATCCTTAACCTGGGCTCCAGGGAGGTATCATATCTCCCTGTGAGGTGGGTTCACATGGTGTATTGGACCCTCTGTTCCCCTCAGAAGAGAGTTGATGACAACTATAACCCTTCTTTCATTCCTTTTGTGTGTGGTGGTGGAGAAAAGGATTATAGAAATATATATTTCATTTTGAGGCAATATCAGGCAAAACACAAATACAGTTAAGAGCCTTGCAGGTGCCTGCACAGATGGTAACTGTTGATGTTTTTTGTCACTACCTGGACTTCATGTTTCATAACATTGCTAACCTTGTTTTTGCTGGAGGCCTATCAGGCACTTTGATCAGTAACCAGCCTCTGCTTCATTGCAGAAACAGATACTATTTATTTGTTGAGGGTTGGCAGTTCTGCGCAGATACAGAAGATACAGTTTCATTTGTCTTATTTAGTCAAAACAACATTTATGTCTAGCTTGAGTTTTAGTATAAAACATCTGTGAATAATTAACCTCCCTGCACAGCCAATTTTAGGGTAGGTGTTCGTAGTTAACAGTGTTTTTACCCTGTAAAATCATCACTATGTGAATTCAGGAATCTGTTGCTTTGTACTTGAGGGTTTCGCCATAAGGGATTTTGGGAGGAAAAAGCTTCTGTCTTATTCACCGAGGGATTTCAGCACACAGCCCTGGGTTGGATGTCAGAACCCCTGAGAAGACCTGGCCAATTTGTACCAGATTCACAATGACCAGTAAGTTAGGTTAAGGGCTTGCCTGAGCATCAGTAGGACACGTTGACATATATGAGGTTCCAATTCCTCTCTGGAGAGAAACATCCTGCTTCAAACAGGAGATGCCTGTTTCACCCCGATATTCATATCCTGGAGCTTTCACCTCTGAAACAAGGCCTTTCGATGCATAGATGTTGCTAATACCTTAATTCAGACTTTTGATATACTTCTAGATTTCTCCACTACATGTGGAATCTGTGTTTAAATTCCATAGGAATTTTGAAAAGGAATGAGATTATTTGTGCAGTGACTGTTGAAGAGCTACCTTGGATTGGTCAGAAACTTGAAGGTCAGTCTGCATGTACAGTATAAACTGTGGAGTAAAAACCACAGAGGACTGTGAAATCAGACTCTCAGGAAATGGGGAAACAGGATGGTGTTAGGATTATGTTGCCCAAACATGTTCAGTGTTTACTTTCAGGTAAGCTTCTGCTGGCTTTTTCCTGATATTAAAAAGAAGTTGTATTATGTAGGTGTTGGAATGATCTGTTTTGGGAAGGCACTGCATTAGCTTTGAGTCAAGTATATTTGTAGGCTGGCCTCATAATGTTACATTTCACCTCTGCTTTTCTGTTCATCAACTAGAATTGCTGCTGTTTCCTACCTGCAGTCAACTGAGCTGAGATCAAGTAAGCCTGTTTGGATATAAAAGTCTAAGTTGAATTGAACAGCTGTATAGCCAAGTGACCATATGAGCTTTCTCCTGAACAGGTGATGTTTTACTGCTTTCAGTTAATGTGTTCTGTAGTTTGTCTAGTTTCACAGTTAAGACAGGCATGTAATGTCCCATATTCAATAAAGAATGGAGATTTATTTTTTCAATTTTACTTGCAGAGATGAAAAACTTGAAAACTGCATTTGCTTAAAATATGGATCAAGATGTTGAGGAAAATCTTACCTGTTTAGACTAATAGGAATGTTTGAAGTGGCGGCAATTCCTGTTTCATCTTTTTTCATGGAGAATGTAAATGCTTCTGTAAATAAATTTAGGATTAAATGCTTTAGGGCAATCAGGAAGTAGAAAACATAGATTTAGTATTTGGTTTATTTTCTTAGACTTCTGAAAACAGGATAGGCAGGTGTTGTACCCTACACTGATTAGAATATCCTAGTTTGTCTTATTGAATCTCTGTTACTGCTTTTTCTTGAAAGTATCTGCTAAGGTTTTAATTGACATGCAGAAAAACTAGAAGTGACTAGTACTCGGGAAAAAATGATGATGAGTGGGATGGTCCCCACATAATCACAATTTCACCGTATATACAGAAAAGACTACTATTATGTAATTTTAGGTAAAGCGTCCTTTCTCCACCATTTAAAAAGCCTCTTACTGAGGCTTTGTCTTTTCCTGGAAGTGACAGAAAGGAAAAATTCAATGCTTGGGGATGTTTTGCAGGCTTAGTGAAGGTTGTATGTGCAGTCTTTATCTGTGGCATGCCTTGGTTGTGATGGGCATTTTAATTCTGGATAGTAGTGATATTTGTGACTTCTTGGCATCAGACTTTAGGTCACTGTTATGGATCGGGCAAGAGGTCATGAGGATTTGCAATGATCAGATGAGGGCTGGGGCTTCTCTCCCTTCCCAAATCGACCTTCCCACTGCTGTTGACCCTGTGTATACCTTACTGGGGACCTGGGACCTGTTTCAGCATGACCTTTTCTTTACAGGGGTGACTACAGTGTGAAGAGTCTCCTTTCTCCTATTTGAATTCCTGAAACAGCAGAGACCTACTCCAGTGCAGACCCCTCTTTCATCCAGTGTCCCTCTGAATTATCCACCCATCCCTTCATTTATCCACTGTCTCTGCACGCAAAACAATCCTGCATGTCTAGTGGGAGGACAGGCTGCCAATGACTTTTGAGCTGGGAAGGTGAGTTATGGGTGTCTCAGAATCTCCCCTCTGGGCAGGGCAAAAGAAGGTTGCATTATCTCATTTCTGGGAAGACAATGATAGGATAGGGAAGGGAAAAACATAGGCAGAGCAGGGCCGAACTGAGCTGTTGCAGGCAGCAATTCAGGGCTAGGCACAGTTGTATCTGTCCCGTCAAGTGATCCTTGAAATTTTAGTATGGTTTTAAATTCACAGAGGCAAGTTGTTACCAGTGTATCACATGTTATATTGCTGTCATAATATAAGCAATCCTCTAGATAGATTTAAGTCTTTCTGGGATTTGGGTTGGAAAAAAATGACAGACGTTTTCTGCTGCTGCCTGGTGTGTTGATGACTGGTTTCAGCTGATGGCCACTGCATCAGAAGTGTTTAGTTCTCCAGATTTTCCATTCAGCACATACAGAGAAAACACAATTTCAACGGTTTTGTGTGAATTGCAATATGAAATGTTAACGAGGGGATGTACATGAAGCCACTCAAGTGCCCTCAACAGCCCTTTGCTGCTGGCCCTGCTCTGTTCCCTAGACTGGAGCAAAACAATCCTTAAGACCTGCTTCTTTATCCTCAGGCTGTTGTTGCCACCTCGTGGCATTGGCCAAAACCAGCAGCAAATGCTCCGTGACATACATCAGTATCTCACAGACATCACCAGGGAGATAGATACCGGATGCGCAAGGGCGAGTGGGTGGGTCTCTTTGGAGGCTCTACCTCTGTTCAACACTCAGAAGTTTGTTAAGTGGTCTTCCTGATAAAAGTTCCCCATCCCTTGTGCACCGACAGTGGCAGAGTCAGTGGTAGTCTTTATTCTTGCTCCATTTATTTTCTGAAGTGGTGTAAGATAGTAACTGTGGTCTGTGCTGAGTCTCAGATTTTGGAAATGCTCTCGTGAAGTCCTCAGCCTTTAGGAAGAATTGCAGTAGCACAGCCCCAACAGACCAGCCACCTGAACAGTAAACTATCTTAAGTAGCTGCCATAATTCAACTTCCAGCAAACGAGATGTTGAGCAGAAAGACTAGGAAGTCTTACTTAGATCTTGCTATCTGCATTTTTTTTTTTTTTAATGAAATGCTTGAAATAGTTCATTAAAGCCTTGCAGTAACCCTGTGAAGTGGTACTCGATTTGGCCTATCCCCAGAGTGCAAACTCTGTTACTAATGTTGCAAAAGCATTCTAAAAGCTGGAATATAAATTTCCTGTAAAGCAGATAAAATTCTTGAAAGGTTAGACATGCTTCTACTAAATAAAGTCATTTGTGCTACAGCAGAATTTCTGACTTGTTTTGGTTTTGAGTTTTTTTCTTTTCTTTGTTGTTTGTTTGGTTTTGTTTGTTTTGTTTTTATTTGAACTCACAGCAATCAATAAAAATCCAACACTGAGTTTTTAATGTAATGCTGAAATGCTGAACAGAGTTTACACCTGGAATTTGCCTACATTGCTCGCTAGCATAATACTGCTTGATATAGGCAAAAATGGGCAAGGTATGAATTTTCGGTTGTCATTACTAGATTAGAAGTCATCCAAGCCCTTCTTCTGTAGGAGAAATACTTACTTTTAGCTGCAATTAGTTTATTAGATATTTATTTAAAAAAAAAATTCAGACAGGTATTTTAGGTTAAAATTCTCCTAGCCAAAAAATAAATATTAAAGGTTATCTATAACTGGGATCTTCGTTAAGTGGACACCACATACCTGTGATAGCATGGTAGGTAGAAAAGAAGAAGAGGAAGATGCTGCTGCTTTGTTAGATGGCCACTCACACTTGGACCAACCTGAAGTGCTGATCTCTTGAGTGTGTGTTAGTTAGAAAAATGTCACCATAGGCCAGGGGAAGCCAAAACTCTTCCCTCTAAGGCTGCCACAGATGATGAGTTCTTAAGTTTGTTTGGGTATTGGGAACAGCACTTTTTCATCACAGTCTCAATTAATATTTTCCCAAAACAAATCCAGTTCTTGCAAGTACTTTTACAGATTCTTAATGTGGCTTCTGTCTAAACTTTAAGAAAACAATAAACTAATTTAAAACCGAATCGGAACATGCAGAAATCAATACAGATCTTTGAATGAACACCACATAATTAGATACATCTGGCTTGTAAACTATAGCTAAACTGAATTCTTAAAGAGCAAACTCTGCTTAGGTTTAATATCTATTTAAATCTCTCTTTTAATCTCTTAATTACATATGAACTAAAAGGAAGTTATTCTCATAGCTTGGTATTTTTTAGTTTTGTTTAATTTGAAATTTTATCTAGATAAGATTACATTTGATATTCAAGTGGTGTTTTGACTGCTTGCATGATTAATGGCTTTGGCGTTTAAAAGAAAAAGGGCATAGTTGGATTGTTACACATTAGCAAAACACTTGGATCATTCGCTCAGGACTGGAACGCAGCCCTGGCAAACCAAGACACATGTGTTTTCCCATATGTGCGCTGCTTTTATATGAACAGAAAACTTCATTTTCTAAGGTAACAATCAATTTTCTGCTCTGGCAGTATCACTGCGATACCTTTTAAAAAACAAGAAAAATGCACCTTTTTAGCCATACACTCCAGTAGCCCTGTTTAAAACATACTGTATTTAACACTACTTCACCGCTTTGTTCAGGCTCTTTTTTACTTTTTGGCTATGTGATACTAGATAGCTTTCCTGTTTTTAATTAAAATATCCCTTTTCAGTTAAAATTGTTCCAGCACTGTGTTTTGATGCACAAGTATTTGGCAATACCTCTTCTGTCTTGCTGAGAGTGGATCTGGTATAAGTATCTCTTCTTGTGGCCTGTGGTGCTGCTGTCAGTCTCTGTGTGGTATACTGACTCCCCACTCATCTGGGAAATCTGTGATGATTTTGTGTGATTTCTGTATCTCATGTGAGGTTTTTCTCGTGTTTAAGTTTTTGGCATTCCTCCTCTCAAATTTCTTCTTAGACCTTTCTTTTGTTTTTGCAAAGGCTGCAATGTCAAATAATTGCACAACCATTTTGTAAGAATTTTATCATTAACTACTGCCAGGATGCTTATTTTTCTGTGTGACAAAATTCTGATCTGCTGTGCTCTTTACCAAACCGGAGGATTGCACCTTTCTACCTGTATTAATGCAGGTCTCTTTGTCACTGTCTCAGCCTCTTCAGTGCTGCCTTTTGCTTGACATGGCTGTGTCAACAGTAGAAATCTGTGTGTGCTCCTTTAAAAGGAAAAAATTTAATCCTGAGTGAAGTTTATGGTATCTGGAAAAACAGTGCCATAAGCCTGAGTCAGTGCCTGTTACAGTCCTTGGTGCAAAGCCCTCAAAGGACAGCTAACCTTGGCTGTCTAACTTCTGCCTTATGCTCTATGAACTCCTGAACCATCACTTGATTGTCACTTACTTGTGTATAGCAACTAAGTCACTGAACATTACTTGGCGTTTTTGCTCTTGAGAAGTTGTTTCATACTTGCTGCTGCGTTGAAACCTTGTCTTCAGTAACTGGTAACTGCTGGATAAATAAGGGCCTCTCAGTGCATGGTATCTACGTGACGACAATAAAACCACTATTATTAGTGGTTTTGTACAACGTGATACCTATAGTCAAGGCAAGAGAATTACATAAGTTCATATCTCAGAAGTCACAGTGTTGATCTGTGTGTGAATTTGCAGAGTTGTTTTGAAAGAAAAAAGGTAAGCCAGTGAAACCCACTCTGAGCTGAGTGCAGTCTCGTACCCCAGCAGTGTGCTGTTCTGTGACAAACGATGCTCATCTTGAGGCAGGAAGGTGGGGATCCGTCTCAGGCAGCATCTCAGTCCTGTGTTGAGGCTGTGCTGTGGCTGAAACGTCCAGCAATTAGTGGCAGGTGTAGATAAAGCTTGTGAAGAAAGCTGCTTTTTGAGGCTAAGTGAAGATGTTTCCTCACCTCTTAACCACAAAGCTTTTGAGTAGAGGCAACAGCAGCTTAAAAACTAGTGTTATCACTATTTGGAAACCAACAATCTCAGCATGTTTGTAATGGCACACACGTTTGGAAGATGCAGGCTGCAAAGTAGTCTTGACAGTTTGCAAGGTAGTTACTATTGTGTTGTCTTCTTGGGCTGTCTGTGCTGAAAATACATAGATGTGATTCTGGGTATTGTGCAGATGGACATTGTAAACCGTACATATGAGACTAATAGCACTTACAAATTTCATAGCAAAGTTATGTTCAATATTAAGCAGGTTCAGCTTTATGAAGCCTTTTATCCACATATGAAGATACTCTGTTTTCTGTCTGCGGGAGAAGAGCTGAGGTGGAGAGCCTCTGTAAGGCAAGTTTTACTGCATCTATATGGAAACCAGGATCTATTCTGTATATGCTGCTTCTTGCTATCTCTACCTTGGTGGGCTCATAATTAATCTGTTTATCATCCTGTACTGCTGCTTGTTTTGCCAGTTCACATTATCAGAAAGGCGGTGTTTAGACACAATTTTGCACAGCTTACTCTATGATGAAGCACTAGGTTTTGCATACTCTGGTTGAAGGCCACACCAGCTGTGTGGCGTGGGTTTGTATGACACTAGATTTTCCATATCTTGCTCTAGAAATAGGCAAGGAGGACAGCACAGGAGAGGGTGGAGAATAGGATGAAGTGCTGGATGTCAAGCATGGTGCAGAAGCTGTTGAGGGATCACCTGATGCCTTGGGGCTGGACTTTGTTAACCACCTGGTGGAAACATCAATTTTGGATCTGCCCAATAGATGGAAGCATTGTGAGGGCTTCAAGAAATGCCACAAGCATCACCATATGAATTGCTCTGGAGTCTGTTGTGCAAAGAGGAAAAAATGAGTTAATGCTATGGAGTAGCAAGCAGTGATGATCAAGCCACACCCAGGAGTACTCATATTACTCATATAGATCAATCTGCTAATGTTCTGGTTTATTTCATCTCTCTAGCTTCAGTGGACCAAATGTTCCTAAGATAGAAACAGTAACTGGTATGTGTTTTATATGTGTGAAGACGAATTGCTTAAAAATTCTGCACTATAGATAACTGGGATGTTAGAGTTATGCTGTTATATGAAAACACTCAATGTTATATGCTGAAAACAGTGTTTCAGACATCAGTCAAAAGCTAAGCACTGTCTACGTTATCTTGATAAATGTATGTTTTACAGCAGAAGATAATAAAACAAATAGAAATCAGGGGCAAAGTCTGGCTACAGTAATAAGAGATGGGCTATTGCACTTAATCCTTTCAGTTACAGAACTGTATAAACAGTGCTATTAATATCACACAGCTATTCAAAAGTCCTCTTTTTACTGTAAAATAATATTGAACCCCAAATCAAAAAAATTGCATCAAAGTTGGAATTTGGTTTTGTTGCGCTCACACTACACAGGGAGTGTATATTGCACTCTTTTGCAGTGATTGAAGTAAGACAACTACAGATGGTGTTCTCCCTCTGGGTTATGAAAAAAAATCAGAATAGCTTCTTGATTTGCTATTTAAATATCTGTGTGTAACTTTAAGTGCATAACTGAAAGCAGAACAACTCACATACAGTGCAAGAAAACTGATATTTTACTGTGTGCCCCTCTGTCTACACCTTTCCTCTGCCTGTGCACCGTCGTGTACATGTGACGTCCGTGTGCACCTTCTTGCCCATGTGATGCCTGTGTGTGGCAGCAGCAGAAGGCACAGACAGTAGGTCAGCTGCACTGCTTGGCACCTGGGAGGATTCCTGGCAGGTGGATTTCTGCATTTTAGGAGATCGGCAGTGCTGGAGGAGGCAGCAGCTCCTCACTTCGCGCTGCAAGATCTCAGTGCTCTGTAGGGATGCCAAAGAGCTCATCCACCAGCCTAAACTAATAGGGAAGGGCTAGAAAACAAAAATGTTTCCTGTTTCATAAACCTCTGCATCTTGAAACTCAGTAGAGTTACCAGGTTGTAGTGGTACTGGAAGAGATGCAGGAAAGGACCAATGGAGCAAGTCAAGAGTACACTTCTATGTTGTCTTTGACTGCTTACACAATCAGTAAATTCTATAGAAAAGATGTTTCTGCTACAACCTACAAGTTAACAAGGCACCACTTGCAGAAGAGGTGGGTACAGTTAATTTCCTAATGATATCTCAGTGTAGCTTCCAGGCTTTTGAATTTAACAACTTTCCTCTTTCTTTCCATCCATCTTTTTTTCTGAGTGTATAAACCTTTTGTTGCCCTTCTGGTAGGGCAGCATGTTTGGCGATTCCATAAATGTGTGCAGACCAGACCTTCTGCACTTATTTCTGCATGGGAAATCTTGGAATGAAATAAAGCAGTCTTACATCTCATTCCTTTTTGGCACATTAATTTGAGAAAAACTCAAGTATTTGAGAATTGGTGAAATGTGTTTACAGTGATGAGTGTGTCACTTCATTTATCATTACATTTTGCTAATGATACATATGAAGAAATAATACATGTGAGTGCTTCAGGACAGTATCTGATGTTCTTCTCCTGTGTGAAAGCTTGCGTTAATGTGCCCGTAATCCACACCCATTGGAGAGTTTCAGAAACTGTGAGTTTGTCATCCCAAACCCCTCATATCAGAAATAGGTACGACTTGTTGGGGCTACAGAAGAGAGATGGTGTAAGCTTTCCTTGTATTACTGCGTGATCACTAAATGGCAAAGTTTACATAATCCATAGGTTACACCTTGAAGTATGGTAACTTTGAGTTTACTCCATGAAAACAGCTGGTTGAAAACCTTTTTGTGTAGCAGTACTGTGAAAGCCAGTCCTTTGCTGAACTATACAGTCTTACATGAGACAGTGTAGTGCAACATTTCTACTTTCTCATCATTGGTCCACACAGCATACTGTATCCTTGCTAATTCATGGGAAAGAAAATCTCTACAGCATGGCTATTGGCATGGCATAAAGAAACCATATGTGCAGTTATGTGTATTATGGTCTTTCAGGGTGCTTGTACAGCTCTTTCTTTTGTCTCACAGTTGGGAGCAGGGTGGGAAACCTAGATTTCCTCAGCTGCCAACAGTTCTGTCATGTGGCTTCGTATAACACTGTTCAGCAATAGCCAGCAGAAGACATGCAGCTGGCTTAGAAAAAGAAAATGATGGGTCAATGCTGTCAGTAGAAAGGAGTAGAAGTTGGGCATGGACCTTATTTTTATTGTTTAAAGGTTTGTAATCCATTGAACATGACATTCTGGAAGAGCAGACGGAATTGTCAAACAACTTTAATTGTGTTAACCAAACACTGAAAGATTAAAAAAAGAAATACAACCCATGAATATTTAATATCTGAAGTGTTACGTTACCATTTCCTTCTCTAGAACTGTTTAGGGCTGTGCAGGGTTTCTTTGCAGTAGGACATTTACTCTTGCTTCCAGGGCAGCTGCCTCCTCTTGAAAGCTTCTTCCTGATATTTTCATGTAGTAGTGCTGCTTCCGCTTTTTTGTGAACCGAAACATTACAGTATTTTTTGCGATTTCAGCACTGAGCTTCAGAATCTTCTATTTTTGCTAGTAGGATTTTTATTATTTATTTCAAGTATTTATAAAAGATGTAGTAGGATTTTTCACCTGTGTATCTGATAAGAAAATGCTTCTGTAAACAGAACTGTCTCAGTGTGCATTGAGACAAAGCATGAGCAAGGTTTTGAGCTGGGCTGGGGATATGCTGACACAGCTACCCATCCTTTCACAATACCCTCCATATTGCTGTAGTAAGCTAAGGCCTGGCAGCAGCCTTTTCTTTCTGTGGTAACCCTGCCTTAGTGTTAGCAGAAATGAGGACAGTTTACAAATGGTGAGCTAAAAACCAAACCAAAACCAACCAGTTTTTTGGAAAACTTAAGTTTTTCAACAGAGATGGGTGTAGATGACCATACTTCATTGTCCCCTTGTTTTACCCAGCTTTGTGGCTTTTAGACTTTTAGCCTTTTAGAAACTTAATATGTAAACACATTTTTGTGTGTGTGCCACACAAAGGATTTTATTTTCCTCTGGGAATTGTGTCCTTCCCTTGGAGACAGTGTCTGTCCAAATGTGTGGTGGGTTTTAAGTCCTTCATTTATAGGAAGTTAATTTTTTTTTCCTGGGAGAATCTGACCTATGAAATTCAGCTGTATCTATTGATGCTGTCTTTAGAGTTTTCATCATTCTTTGTTTCGTCTTTCCTACTCTGTATCGCATGCACAGTTTACAATTAAAGAGATTTTTTTTAAGCTGTCAAGCTGTTTACTCATCATGGAAAAAAAAAATTAGTCTGGATGGGGAACTGACTGTTCCCCACCAGTGAGGTAGTATCATCCCTTTCCTGTGCTCCAGTGTGGTCCACAGACTCCGTTTAATTTGGACCTGCCTTATTCTGTTACTTCTACTGGCCTTCTAAAATTATTGGAATTCATTGGGTGCAGACTCTGAAGAAGGTGATAACGTCTTTGTGTTTAAGTGCCATTACAGGTCACCGCTTAACCTAAGACCGGAAAGTTACCTACCTAAACACTCTTCAGTCTGATTGGGGTCTTTTCAGCCAATATGTGTGTGTTTAAGAAGTATAAAGAGCAAAACAAAGTGTAAAAAAACATTTTTGAAGTCTGAACTGAGACCTAGCATGCAGGAAGAACAGGGCTGAGTGAGGAGATGCAATCTTGATTCTGTAGGGAAGAAACAAAACCAAATCATTGAGGTTTTGTCATCTGCCCAGAGAGGTCTGAAGTTTCTGAGAGATTTGAGAGACCTTAATTTGCAGAACTTCCTAACGTTTAACAAGAAGGCTCGTTATGTCTCCTTGTCCATCTGTCATCTAAAATAACAAAAGGCATCCATCTATTGCGTAAATCTGTTCATGAAGGGCTCTTGATACTAGCTTATATTCTGGCTATTTCATCTCTCTAACACCACTGCCTTTGATTAAAGGATCCCAAAGGCTATTGCACTTCATCTTGTCTAACACTGTGTTTCTTCCTGTTCCTCTTCTATTCTGTGTGGGGTTTTTTGTGTGGTTTCAATCTACTGAACAGTAATTATCCCAAGCTAGTTCAAATGTGGTTTTTTTTCTTTTTGAATTTGAAAATAGGGCTTCTTTAGCTAGTCCAATGTTGTGATTACTTTTTCTTCTGTGATACCACTTAGGGTAATATTTGCTTCCATTCTCTGAGCTTTGAAGAATGCAGCTGCTATGCTCTGCCACAGTGCAGGAGACAATGAGACCTGTAGAACACAGCTAGCATCTCTAGGAATGTCCATAAGGCACCCATGGAGTTAGGCATGCTGCAAAATAAAATATCACCAGTGTCACCAAGAGCCTCTAACTAGAATGAGATCTGTCTTTCTTAGGCGTTGGAGAAGTACATGGCAAGGGACAGTCCTTATCATTAATAAAATCACTCAAAATAGGAGAAAAGTTGCTCACATTCTGAATTTTACTTATTCTGGTCCCCAAAGCAACTTTGCCACAGCTGAAGAATTCATACCTCTCTTCCTTACTCTGTACCTTTTACTTTCAAGAACATTCTGCCTACTTACAGTCTTCCTATAAAATTTAATGAATGCAGCTGAATGTTACAAACTGAAATGGTACCGCTATTAACAGCTACTAATGGTTAGCAAGCTGTTATTGCAGTCAAGTGGAACTAAGTATACTTCAAGATGAAGTCAGAAAGAGTCAAAAGCTGTCAGCTGCACAAAACGAGGGCACGGGGGGATTTGGTTGTGTGTCAGAGCTGGCAGCACCATCAGAACTTTTCCTGAGAGATCATCCCTCTCCTTTGTCTGAGCAGTCACATTTCCACAGAGTTTTTTCCTATTCACTGCGCTAAAAATACATTAAATGAGTAAGTAGGAAAAGACGGTTCCTTTTGATGGTGGTTTTACTGGAGGCTGTGCCAACTGGAAAATGGGCTTCCAAGCAGTTCCCCGGATTTTGCTCCAAAGGCATGTGTGATGCATGGCGAGTAGGGGGGTGGCTGCAAAAGACCCTTGTTCTCTTGCTGTGCCGTACAGCAGTGCTGTGTAATAGTTAAAAATAATTATCTTTTCCAGGATGCAGGAGGGTCTGTAGCGCAAAGAAATCAGGTGGCTTTTCCAAGAAGGAAAAGTGAATTGCTCCTCTCGGGGTAGATAGCACCGCGCATGAGTGAAAAAAAAAAAAAGTAATTGTTTAGCTTAAACTGCTTGAAAGAAAGCTGCAGCTTCTCACCCTGCAAGCATATATTCAGTCATCCTGTGTTAGTCAGTGTAATTACAGAGGCTACAGAACTAATTCCAGATAGTAACCAGTGTTGAGATGGGCAATTTGTGCTTAAAAAATAATTGATTTGGAGTGGATTTTCCGCAGGTGAAGGGAGCCGCGGTCAGGTTGTCCGTGGCCGCAGTCCGGCAGCGCTCCGCGCTCGGGGCTTCCGCGGTGCCTCCCGCCTGCTCGCCCGTACCGCGCCGGCAAGCTGCCGCTGGTGAAACTGCACCCTCCCGGCACGCCGGGCAGAGCGAAATGCGGGAACGGCGGCTGCTGGCAAGTGGCGGGGGAGCTCTCTGGAGGTGCTGCTCTTCCAGACGGTCGGTGGCGTGCGGCTGAGAAAGGGGCGGGGTCCTCTGCAAGCAGCTTGGCTGTGATTTGCTAAATTCATAGACTTTTCCCCTCAAAATCCCAACCCTCTCTCTCTTTCCTCCCCCTCGGTCTCTCTCTCTCTTTTTTTTTTTTTCTTTTTTTCTTTACTTTGAGGCGCTGACTTGCGGCCGCTCCTCAGCGCGCACGTCAGCCCTCGCCTGGTCCCGGGGCCTTGCGCCGACACCA
>JAVFHW010075692.1:27192-55237 GCA_032159205.1 Eurystomus glaucurus suahelicus
GGCGCGGCGGCCTGCGCTGGCAGCGGCCGTCCGCTCACACGTGCCGTGCCGACACGGGAAAGAAAGGGTGTTTCGAAACGCCGGCAGCAGAACAGCGAAAGAGGAAGGTCTGGGTTTGTTTTTTTTTTAAATTTGGAAGTACCGTGTTTTCAGCAGAAGAGGAAGTTGCATGAGAGGGAAGTGAAAGGCCATTATTTTGGGAATGAGCCCGATGCCGCTTACTTCCCTGTCCCAAATGAGTGCTCACGCGTCTGTGTGCCTGTGTTGAAGCCGAGAGGAGTGCGCCCGGGTTTCGTTCACTGCTTCTAGAGTGGAACGGCGGAGGAGCTGGAAGTGCTCCAACAAAAATACAGTCGTTCCCTAGTGTTGGCTGGGGGGGTGCCAGCCAGAGCGGGACAGTGGGGAGCAAGCCGGGGAGGAGGAGGGCAATTTCCTGAAAGTGCCTGTATACAAAAGAGCATTTATACAGAAGAGGGAACAGGGCAGTGGCGGAGTTATAGACCGGATTGCTTAGAGCAGAATTGATGTTTCGCGGTTACGAACAGTCCTCAGGGACACTCAAACTTACAGAGACCCAGTATGGCTGAGAAAAATAATTTTAAATAAAACAATAGATAAACAAGCAGTAAGGTAACCTAGCATTTTGATTTTTGGAAAACAACGCGTTTTCAGAATATTTCAGATGGCTTTCCCCTCATACCCTGTACAACTTCCCCCACTTGAAGAACAGCATTACCAGGGACCTCTCTCGGCTTACTTGTATGGAAGAGTATTGTTGATTTGCAGAAAAGTCAGCCTGGGCTGGATCAAACTTAATGCTAATAACGCTGATGCAACCTGGTTAGTAACGAAGCACCATAGCCTGTGTTTGGATAAGAATTACGACAATGCTGTTTTCTTTTATTTTCATAAAAAGCAGCCTTTTCACTCATTTGTTAATTTATTTTCCCAAGAAGAATCTTTAAGACCAATTTATTTGGAAGCAGAACTGAAAAAAATGTTCCTCCATAGAAGAAGTTTGAAAAGGAGAATATGTTAAGAATATGGCAATGTGAGTATTCTCCCTCGGTTTTACAGCAGGAGAGATCAGCATGCATGCCATAGCATGAAAGATCCTTTGGTTTCATACAGGAAGCTCCAGACAATTTTCCCAATATTTGAAATGTAAATTTTCTTGTTTGAAGAAACCTCTTACCATCTGAAATTACTCAGATGCTTAAAATCCCCTAAAAATATTTTTGCTTTTCTTTGCATTTCTTTTGAAACAATTTGAGATGCCAGGATCTTAATGTTGAAAAAAACATTTGGAACAGGTGGCTGAGACAGGAAAGAAAGGGTAGCTTTTTGGTTAGTTATTTTTATCTGGGAAAATATTTGGGGTTTGCTGTCCTGTGATTTTAACAGGTTAGAATGGAAAATAAAAGCAGTTGCCATTGTGGGAAGATGAGGTACAGATGTCACTGAGAAGACTTTTCAGCTGGTCTATGAATGTATTCCTGGTAATATACTCCAGTCTCTAAAGGAATAATACAAAAGGTGCATGAGAAAAGCAGGGCTAATGTGTATGTAAATAGACTGGGATAAAGAAGTGAATATGTAGAACTGCAGATTTTACACTACTTTGACTACTCTGATTGAACATGGCGTGAAAGATCACTGTTCAAAACACTGAAAAATAGTGAGGTACCTGTGGATTTGTAGTGGTCCAGTGTATGTGGCATAAAACAGGCATTCAGAGTCCTTCAACTAACTAGCTCTGTTTCATCAAGAAGCTGTGCTTTTTGGATAAAGAAAATGGATGCTTCACAAATTCAAACTGAATTTGGGGCTCAGGCTTTTGACACTGAGGATATATAATTTTTTCAGTGGTTTACCAAAGCAGTGGTTATTAATTTTTCCTGTAGGTCCAAGAGTGAATGTCAGTCTAAAAGAGAAATTCTGATCTACCCACATATTATGAGGTCCAGCCAGGGAATTAGTAGGTGACAGTCTGTGACTGATTATGGAAGGGGTAGAGGGTCCACTTGAACAATTATAAAATAGTCGTTTTACCAGATTCTTTCAAGGCCAAAGCTAGTGATGAAAGCATAGTGGTTCATCTGCTACATGCTAAAAACTGAAAGGAGGAGAAAGCTACACGAAAAACATTGTTTTAAAGCAGTTTGTAAGCAAAAGCAGAATTTTTCCATTTTCCTTAAAGCAGAGATGCTCAGATGATCAGGAGCATCTGTGTAACAAGATCAAATATCATAGTTTTTACTACTGTAACAATGAACTATACCTATTGTTACAGT
Organism: Eurystomus glaucurus suahelicus; assembly: GCA_032159205.1. Lineage (NCBI taxonomy): Eukaryota > Metazoa > Chordata > Aves > Coraciiformes > Coraciidae > Eurystomus > Eurystomus glaucurus. The sequence goes on from JAVFHW010075692.1 coordinate 29,487, forward strand.
GAAACCCAAAATCGAGCTCAGTTTTGAATGGCAAATTCCTGATTTTTTTTTTTTTTTTTTAATAATTAATCAAATAAATGTAAAGTCTTTTACTTCAAATCTTAGTTTTTTGGCAGGAACTGGAACAAAAGAAGATATTGCTAGAAGACAGTCATGAATTCACTGTATTTTGTACTGATTGCTGGATATAGGGTATGCATTATTATATCTGGGCTTTTCAGCTTCTGCCTTTTGATCTCTGCATGACCTGTATTAGAACAGTAAAATGAAACAGTTGGGTTTTTCCTCCCATCATGCTGCTTAGTAACATTAGAACAATCTTTGCATTCAGCTGTATACCACAGTGCTGTGGCAAATATGTATGTGTGTGTACATGTGTGTGTGTTGGTGTGTGCATAGCATCAATCTGGACTGCATTTACAGATTCCAACAACTGTCATGATATAAATAACCCTGGTGTATTTTCTTGTAGTGACTTTTGCCTTGGGTGAAACAAAGTGCATAGTAAAGTCAAGAGGAAGAGTATAGCATTTAACTGCATGCTGTACTTGCAGTCTGGTGTTGCATAGTGGCATGTGATGCACCAAGGAAGGTACCAAATGGTTTCAAGCTGTTGTTTGACTTAATTCCTTTGTGAGATCCAAAGGAACTATTCTTAATGTTGTCATAAGAAAAATATGTATCATGAATATACCTTTTTAAATACATGCCAATACTGGTTAAAATTATTGTGGTGTTAATGGATTCTTTACATAGTACTTCTTCAGTAGAAGGAAATAGTAATTTACGTAAAGCTTCAGAAAACTTCATCTTCCTTCTACAGGATTTATGTTTTATGTTTAGAAAACAATAGGAGATAACGTCTCAAAGGAAAAGTAAGATAATAACAGATACCAGAGTGAATGTTATACATAGCCTATGAAACAATGGATATTGCATTACAAACTTGGAAGCAGGGAGAGCTTGCATTGCATTGCACCTTTATCTTACTTCGTTTTCTAAGTACCACGTTTCATGGGAGAAAGATCTCTGCATTCCTACAAGTACTCAGAGCTTTTTTAGACACAATTAGCATTTTTTAATCCAAATGAGATTACTGAGGAATGAGCTCACCTGTTTTCTTCCATTTGGAGCTCAGATCAGAGACACAGGGGTTATAAAATCACAGCGCAGTCACTGTTTCGAGAAGGCAGTACTCCCTCCTGTAAGTAGTCATGGATTTCCTTTGACATTTTGCAGTCACCTCTCATTGTGTGAAAATTTTCCAGGGTAGAATCATGCTCATTTAGGTAAGTTGTCTGCTCCTGTGCTTCTGCAGGCTACTTACTCTATCCAAAACATCGACGGGAGTCTGTAATGTGTGATTCTCCATCCCACTATCTCCAATACTAGCATTTTCTTGGAACCTTGTCTGCTCTTATGACTGTGAATGGAGAGATCCAAACTGTAAGTAGAGCATTAGCCATACAGACAGATAGTACTTAACCCACATATTATACCCACCTTCTGCCCTCACCCCGAGGGCTAAAAAATTGCAGGCTTTTTTTGTTTAACCTGCTCTTTGCCTACCCTCCTTTGTCCAAACACTTCCATAAATCATTAAGCGCAATGAAACAGGGGCCTTTTGTTGAGAGTAGTCTGAAAAGTTCAGTTCAGGAGCAGGGAGAATCATCTGGCCCGAAAGGATGTGTCAGAGATCTAGATTAGTCAATTTGAGGATTTTTTTTAATTCCAGAGAAAACTTGTCTATTCCTACTACACTTAAAAGATTACTGAACTCACATATGTCATGTAGGCAGCTCTATAAATCAGGGCAGAGCTTAACAGTTTGGCCTCTTGTATAATCCTTTCTGTAGATTACTAGAATTCAAAATAAACAGGACAAGCTAAAGGCAAAATATATCACTTTAGAACAGGGAAGAAGGAAAAAAGGAAGTAATCTTATGAGAAATAAGAAAGAAACAATTGTTACTAGCCAAACACTGTTATACTGCATTGCTGGTGGTACAAATCACAGGGATGGATGGAAAAGCAAGAAGCTAACACCTTAATGAGGAAGGAGCAATGGGAAATTTGGAGGAAATAAGACAATGGTACACAGGCAGATCAATTGCTAGAATTTTTTTAATGTAGTTTGGAGGATTTTACATAATAGATAAATAGACAGATGGAGGGCTTTGAGGACAGGAATACAACTGCCATGGTTTGTTTGTAGTACAGCTACTGCAGCTTCATCTAGATAGGAGCACTTGAGTCTCTCAGTAAGAGCACTAACTTAAGGCTGTTAAACTGTAAGACTCTGGAAGCAGCTCAGCATCTCTCCCCTTAAAAATCAAAAGAATAGTTTCTTTTATTTTCCTAGCCAAATCAGGGTAATCTTTAAAATAATCTGAATGGATTAGGTGGCCACTCCCATTGCTTCTTCTAAAGGCTCAGAATGTAATGGGTTGAACTGTTTTTGTTTTATACCATGTTTGGAAGTCTATATGGAGTACCTGTCTTTTGCAGAGTACTTTGCAGTCTCTTCCTTGTGCATTTGGAGCAGATGAGGAAGCTAGATGGTAATTTGACCAGAGGCCATGGGATAAGCACTAGCTGTAAGTGGTTGAGTGCTTCAGAGAATCACTGAAACTCTTAACAAATTAATCATTAGATGTGATTGTTGGGTTGAATGCTAGATTGCTTTGAGAAAATTCTAATTATATAATCGGAGTAGTAATTATATAATTACACAATCAAATATTTTAATCCATAGCGAACTGCAAGACTCACCTGTTTAATTTCAAATAAGATACAGTCCCTTGAGCTATCTGGTTGATAGAGACAATCACACATTACTGAGGCTTCAGTTAACTTCTGGAGGTCATCAGGCACAACTTTCCACTTGAGGCAGAGCCAGCTTTGAAGTTGAATCCAAATTCAAAGTCAGATGAGACTGTTTAGGCTTTTTCCAGTCAAGTTGATAGTGTTTTCAAGAGTGGTGATCTCACAACTTCTCCAGCAACATATTTGACCACCCTTGCTATGAAGGTGGTCATTCCTAATGAGAATTCCCCTTGCTGCTGCTTGTGTCTGCTGCCCCTTTTGCTGTGTATCCTCAAAGAGCCTAGGTCTGTCTTCTTTAACTATTCAGTAGGAAGTTAGATGTGTCAGGTCCACTGTTAGCCTTCAGGTTGAGCAAACCTAGCGAGCTCAGCCTATCCTCTGTATCATGCAGTCCAGCTCCCTAACCATCTTGATGGTTGTCTGCTGGACATGCTTCAATCTGTCAGCATCTTTTTGGGACATATACTGTGGAGCCCAAAACTGGATACAGTACTCCACGTATGAGAAGACAGTACTTTGTTTTCAGATTCTACCAGTCTTTTCCATTTAGAGAATTGATTGTTTTACTGGAGACTTAGTTTCCCCATCTTCCTTCCATTTATCTGTTAATGGCAGCATTTGCTATATTATAGTACTTCTTAGACTCTCAAGATTTTTCTTAAGGAATTTGCAAACTATGCTTAGTCATAAAAGAGACAGAGGATAGGGTCAGGGAGCAAAAATCAGTGAATCTCTGGGGAATCGAAAGAAGTACCTGGGTAAGGGAAGGGCCTTGCACCTAGATTTGTAAAGCCTGTATTCTTTATTGGTGTCATTTCCATGTATAGCAACAGGCTAAATGAATGGCTTCTAAGAATAATGAGTATTTTGTAATACATGTGCCAGGGATAATATAAGGAAAATGTAACACTCAAATACTAGTTGGAACTTATAATTTTTATTCAAATTTCCTTTCATCAGTAATGATTTGTCATTTGGTCAAATTTTCTGTAAATGCAACAGTTTCGTAAGGGTTCTTAAATACCTCCCTTTTGAGAAGCAAATGGCTTCCCCTCCCCACTCTCTCCTCAGGCATTTAGAGTCTCTGAACGCGCTTGGGTGCCAAATAAATACAGCAAATGAAAACTGTATTGCAGGTGTTACTTCAACTTTCTGGACTGATATTTTATTACAAGTAGATAGGAAGATGTGGTAAGAGGAGAGCATTTCATAAAGAGGTACTGATTTTTATGCTACTTTATGAAATAACTTCTGTTTTCCTGTACATCACACTCAATAGAAGTAGTAGGCTAAAAATAGTTTCATCTATTTCCCGATGGCTCTAAAGCCAAGATGACTTTTTTTGTGTTTAGTGATTATTTTTTCATGTTTGGGTAGATATTCACAGATCCAGTAGTAGTACTGTTAGAACTAAGTTGCTGTATATGACTTTGTAAGAAATTTGAGTGTTTAAGCTGACTGCTTCTGCATTAATAAATAGCACTAATCAGAACATTAGTCTTGTATATATTAACTTTTTTTTATTCTGCAGGAAATATGAAAGTTACAGATTTTCATCTTTTCTGTCTGCATCAGTAGATTTGCTATGTTACTTCTGTTTTTTAATGGTAGGTGTACACTTCCTTTCGTGGGCCTATCTCCATCATAACTACTGAACAGGATACACCATGGGGTTAGTGATGCCAGTGCAACTGCCTGCAACTTCATTCTTTTAACCATAACATCAGCAAAAGCACAAGCCTTAAATCTGCTGTCTGTCAGAGCACAGCCTTGTTTTGAGCAAGGGGGAGAGAAACTGGGAAACCTGTCCTTTGAGAGTTCTATTCTATATTCATCTGTTTGGGATATTTGGGTCCCATTCGTGCTGGCAGTTTATGGTAATCAGAATGAATTGCAGTAAGGTGGAAGTTAGAATTTTGTTTGTTGGAGAGTGTTCATCCTTGAAAGGTTTGTAATTTGAAATCCAGGGACACATTCTGAGATAGATTTTACATCGCTATGTAGGTCAGTACTTGCAGGTTTCTGTAAGGAATTGGTAGCTAACCTGTGATTTCAGCAGACCTCTAAGAATGTGATACTCCAAGGTTTTGATCCCAAAATGTTTATATTTCACTTCATACAGAAATTACTAAAGCACTGAATCAGTGCATGCACAGACAAGCTTCCACTTCACTGAGGTGTGTAAGAAACTTTGACTTTTGAAAAACGCAGAAATTCTGCTTTAAGCTTTAAAACTTAAAGCTTTCATGAGATCTGTTCTTGTTTTCTATGTTGGCTATGTTTTCTATGTTGGCTTTACCAAAGTATTCTACAAAGATGGTTTTATTTTCAGAAAGAAGAAAAATTTGGTTTAATATTGGCAAAAGCAGGTAAATGACACTGGTGAATATTTCAGCTACTGACTGCAAGGGCTATTTTTTCCTACTTCCAAAGAGAAAATGAATGAATGTTTCTATTCACTCAAACACATATATTAAAAATACTCACTGAGAAATTGTGGCTTAGACTTTATTTCAAAAACTAACAAAGAACTTGAAACAATAGTGAATTTGGGCAGCTGCAAACAGAAATAGTAGATACTTCAGGAAGGGATGAGACTAAAGTTTGGTGTCTACATCTGTGATAAGGTGTCTCCACCAAGCTCACAGCCTTGTCCTCAGTGATGGAAATTAGAGCTTTAAGAGTCTGTGATGCAAGCCATCACTGTCCTGGATGTATGTTAAACCTTTCTTTGCAACAAGCAGCTGGTACTATAATCAATTAAAAGAGATGTAAATTGTGGTGGATTTAGATGTTAACTGGTTTAGAATCATAGAAGGCATTGGGTTGGAAGGGACCATCAAAAATTTGTTGTGGTTTGTTTCGTAATGGCATGCAGTATGGGAGAAGAAGGTGGCAGTATCATGGTGCAGCAAAGAGAAACGGAGATTTTTATTTTGGTGCAAAAATTTAGTTTAATTTGAAATTTAGAATAATGGTGTTTATTTCCTTCTCTGGGATCAAATTTACATTCCTTCCTTCTTACCCCCAAAGGGGTAATAATTCTGAAAATGTCAAGAGACAACAACCTTTCCTGGTGATGGATGTCCTTTGATAGCTGGTCGGTGCTGTTCTTCACCTACTTAAAAATACCATGGGATGCCAGTGCAAACTAAAGAAGCTGGACATTCAAATTCTACAGTAGTCAGCAACTGTAAAAATACAGTGCACTCAATCTTCTACACCTTGCCCTGAGGATGCAGGTGTAGATGCATAGATGCAGGTTTTACAGAATCACAGCTGAGGCTGAAAGTGACCTCTGGAGACTGTCTAGTTTTAGTTAGTAAATATATTTTCAATTTTCAGAATAAAAAGGATTGATAGTGCTTTTCTAGATATCAGAGTTCTGTATCCAAATAATACTGTTTCCTGACAGAAAATGTCAGTGTCAAACAGATGTTTAACCAGAAGATTTAATTTTACAGAACAAGTTGCTAACAATCTTAAAGACCTAATTTTTCTCTTATGCTTTATATTCTACCAGGATTTAATGACAATGATGAAAGCAAAACCAAACTGTTAAGATACATGGGGGAATGACCTATATTTTGGCAATCTTAGTTTATGTGAGAGTTTAGGTGTTGTTAATTTTAAGACTTTAAGGGTGGTTTGGTTTTGTTTGTTTTTTCCCAGGAAGTGTTTATGTATAGAGATCCTTTGCATACCTTTTCAGCTATTTTGAGTACTGAGCATTGGTTTTGAACTGCAGATTCCAGGAATAAAACAAACCAAGTGGAAAGAGTCAAAGCAAAGCCTCCAAAAGATAGACAGTGAATTTGGCTCTCCGGGAGCCTGTTTTAAACTAACAGTACAGGAATGAAGGAGATTTCATGGCTGGAAGTTTGGATGAATGTCCTGGTACTTGTAATATGAATACAGAGGGTACAGGCTGTGGCTACTAAATGTTGGGAACAAAAAATAAAACTGAGGGGTTGGTTTATTTTGTTCCTTGTGGAAGACAAAAGTAAGGGAAATGCATGTTAGCAGTGGCAGTGGAAAAGAACGCTATAGAAATCATAGAATCATTATGGTTGGAAAGGGCCACCAGGATCATCAGGTCCAACCTTCACCCTAACATCTCTCTAGCCACTAGACCATAGCTTCAAGTGCTACATCTGGTCATTTTTTAAACACCTCCAGGGATGGTGACTCCACCATCTCCCTGGGCAGCCTGTTCCAGTGCCCATCCACTCTCTTAGTAAAGAATTTCTTCCTACTATCTAATCTAAACCTCCTCTGACACAACTTGAGGCCATTTCCTCTCGTTCCATCATTGGTAATTTGGGAGAACAGGCCAACACCAGCCTCGCTACAACCTCCTTTTAGGTAGCTGTAGAGAGTGATAAGGTCTCCTCTCAGTCTCCTCTTCTCTAGACTAAACAACGCCAATTCCCTCAGTCGCTCTTCATAGGGCATGCTCTCCAGACCCCTCACCAGCTTCATTGCCCTTCTCTGGACCTGCTCCAGCATGGCCATTACACTCCATATTCCCAGATACCACGAATGATTTGTGCAGAAGAGCGGACAAGGCATATATTCTATATACAGCCATGCATTTAATGCCAGAAAACGTATCCTTTGTGCTATAAAACAGGAAAATGGGTAGTGGAGAATTAAAAACTGCAAGAGACATGGTGTCACTAGTGTTCCAGGCCTAAAGAATAGCCAGTGTCTGATAAGTAAAATTGTTGTGTTTTATAATCTGCATTTCAATATTGATATTGAAAAAACAATATACTAACCAAACACCTGATAATTGAGTTCCCTGGGAATCACAGCTGGTCTTGTCTGTATCTGGCCTCTAGCTGTGGCAATCTTCAGTACCTCAGACGTTTCCTTAGAAAGAAGAAGACAGATCAAATTATATGTTTTCGGGGCAGGTGTTACTGAGTTTCTCAGAGCAACCGGTGGAAGATATAGGAGTAATAATTATAAGCAAAGTACAAGCTAGCAATCCAGTCTTGTTTCAGCATGGCACTGAGAGATACCAAGGGACTTCTGTCCTGTCTGTAAGAAACAGGGTGGTGTACAGATCGACATTGAGAACCGAGAACCAGAACTACAGAAAAATCATTAACTGCTTTCAAAGCCATTGTAAGATCAGCTGCAAACCCTTCTGTCATTTGAACTTTCCAAAGACTCTGCTGTTGCCTTTTTTTTTAATATGCTATTCAAAATATATGCCCTTTGCATTTTGTCTGCCAGGTTGCTGCCTTGTTCTTGTAATTGAGTTCCCCGTTCCTCTCATGCCAGATTGCCATCTTGTCTCGACCTTCCAGTTCATTGTATTTTTGCTACATGTATCTTAAACTTCCTCTTAACTTCCCACCCCCATGGCAAATTTAAGTCCCTCCAACAGATTCAAAGTTCCCCAGGGCTGCTGGTCTCAGTATTTTTCCTTCTGTACTCATAACAGAAGAGCTCGTGTTGTATTCTAGGTCCTGTGCCTACAGCTAAGGTTGGGTTTTTGTTGTTTTTTTTTTTTTTCATTTATTTCTTTTGCCAGGGCAGCTGTTAAGAGCTCTTAGATACCTTTCTAAACTTTAACTTCTGGTAAAACATTCAGTTGTAATGTCCAGGTCACTTTACTGGCAGTACTGCTTGGGTTAGGGAGCTTGGCACTGTGGCCTTGCTGCGGTTTGGTATGTGTTTCTAAGGCTAGACAAAGAAATAAGGTACCTGCATTGCATTAGCTTGATTGGAAGAGAATTACCTAAGATACTGCACGAATCTTTTCATAGGAAATAGTGTATTACTGTTGAGTGTGTATGGACACCTGGTAGATATAGAGGAACTTGATGTAGCCCTGAAACAGCCAACAGCTAAAACGTACAGGCTGCATATTTAATACCACAGCACCTGTTGTTACATTCCAGCAAGAATAGCAAATGGTGGCAAAGGAGAGAAATACCAAATTAAGTTCATGACCCTACTCTGTGACTGACATTTTCTCTGTTTAATATCCAACATATTTTAAAATATGCTTAAGAGCAGTCATCAAAAGCTAATCTGATATTATTATTAAAGCTGCACTATTAATTAAAATACATGCAAAGCCTCTAAGAAAAAGGGCTTTTAAGAAGGCTCTTTAAATTTCTAAAGAAGCTACAGTATACATATCATGTGATGCACAGGGTGGCTGTGGGAAGCACAGGCATGTAAAACCAGAATAACTTGTTGGCACAGACTGTGCTCTCATGGGACTGCAAAACTGCACATACATTCTTGTTGGAAATAGCATCTTTTCTTGCCACTCTACTCAGCCTTAACCTCCAGGTACTTTTTTTGGCAATTTTTCTCATCTCTTGATCAAAAATGTATTTTGTCTTCTGTTGTGTGTTGTTTTGTTTTTGTTTTTGTTTTTTTTTTTTTTTTATGGTTTGCTTTTGGTTTTGCAGCTAGAATGTGGGTCATCTTTTGCTGTTGGTCAAATTTTGGACATTTTAATACACTGAGTCTAGAATTACATGCAAAATCAGGAAGCATATAACAATATAATGTACATTTTGCAAACCTACTGACAATGACTTCTTCAGCATTTCTCAGTTAAAAAAGATGTTCCTGATGGTGTTTGCTAGCTTTTATCCTTCCTATGTTCCTGCTGCTGAATGCATGCTCACTGTCAGTTTGAGTATGCAGATCAGATGTATAGTGTATTTCCAAAAATGATGGATGAGCCAGACTTTTAAAATTCATTAACTGTTGCTTCAGAGCGCCTTGCAACCTGAGAGCTGACTTCCAGAACCAGTAAGCCTGCTCATGCCAGTATTTGCCATCCATTAGGCTTAGCTTCAGACTGGGTATTTTTTCTTTTGAAGGTCTTCCAGTGTGAATGTTAAAATTAGTACATATTGCTTAATTAACAGTCTCATAGTAAGCTTAGTTGGTAAAGATTATAGTGAGAATTTAGTACGACTTACTGTACCTATTAAGAGGACTGTAGGCAGTTAACTTACCTTTATGCATGAATACTTTGTATACATTCAAAATTTCACGCGTTTTTCTAGTTAGAATTCTTATAAATATATAAATCTCCCTTTTTAAAAACAATATACCAGATAAAATATTTGCCCTTCAAATAAGAACCCTGTGTGCCTGAATTAAAGTAGTAGAGACCTGTGTGGAGAAATAAGTAATGTATAGGGCCCTTGTTTGGTTTGTTGATTTTTTTAATTTATTTTTTTTTTCTTCTTCTGCCCTTTGCCATTTGTCCTCTGGGTTTTCTACTGCCTGATGGTGCTTGCCCAAGCTCTCTGCTCTGTTGCAGTCCTTTTCTTAGTAAACCCTGTGGCTGCCCTGGACTCTTCTCACCCCTGCTATTAGCCAGCTTAGAAGTTGTAGTTCCAGTGTCTGGGTTGAAGAGTGAAAGCTGTTGTAGTGCTGTCTGGTCTCACATGTCTGGTACAAGCTTCAGTTTTCATCAGCTTTTGAAAAGCCAACAAATGAACAAATGCTTGTGAGCTCAGGGACCCGCCAGTGTGCTGAAGTGGCTGTCTGGGGACTGCTGCTTTTTTCTGAATGACTTCTACATTGCAACGACTTCATCTCTGCTTTTAAAAAGTTTAAATTTAACACATTTCATCCAGGGAACTTTGAAGCACTTAGGTAAGAATCAAAATACTTATTTTTCTGTTAAAAAAAACCCCATGCATACACACCAAAAGATGGTCTTTGAAACCGTGACTCACTCGCTCAGATGGTTATTAAGAAGAAGCTGTAAGTCATGGTGGCAGCTAGAAAATCAGCTTACGTTATTCATATCTGAAAAATTCATAGTCTGTCCTATCACTCATTTATTAATCTTATAATCACATAGTAAGTATATTGTGAAAATTGTTACAGCCCTGGTGACAGGTTTATGACTCTATTTCTGCCTGTTCTGTACTTCAGGACTTGTTCATTCACTAATGCTAGCTCTTGCAGTTTATCACCCTTAGAGCTTTACCTTACTTAAGTCATGTGTTTATGCATGAAGTTATATATTTGTATGCCTCAGTGTATTTATTTTTTTTGTTTCTGGCATTTATCATTGCTGAAAACAAGGGTAACTCTAAAGAATTTTTTTTATCCCTTGATATCTAGGTGATATAAGTTTGGAGGCGCATGACTCATGGTCACATACACTCAGCAAGCGTAGCTCTGTCAATACTGCTTGGTTTCAAGTTACCTCCCTCCAGGGAAGCGATGCTCTCTCACCCCAGGAGTCTTGACTGAACATGCAGTTCACACGGTGTGCACAGGCTTTGAGCTGTAGCTCTCACCCACAGTCTGTAGAGAGGCAAAGACACTTGTCCACACAGGAAGCCTGGCAGAAAGTCAGTTGCCACATTTCTCAAAGCTATGTAATACAGTCTTTTAAACGCTGCCTGAAGCACTTAGTCGGTACTGTCTTGTTCCTCCTAATCCCATGTAAGTGTTCTTTATGCCTTGCCCATAAACCTCTGTCATTTTTGGACCTTAAGCTCACCAGGTGCTAATGCATGCACTAAAATGGGAACCGGGCCTCACACAGCAGCGTTGTTATTAATGGCTTCACAGTCACGTTTTCTCTTCTGTCGGGACTGTTGTACCAACATACTGAGAACGTATGCTAGAAATGCGACTTCATGTCAGAAAGCTCAATGAATTTCATGAATGCCTGTGAATTTAACATGGTTCAGTGGAAGTTTTTACTGGATGTTTTTCCTCTGGTCCTTCTTTATTACAACAAGCTTAAAAATAATCAGTGATTCAAGGATTCGTTGTCAATGTATGTGAGATTAAATATACTCAACTGCAAGTGATGTTGAATCTACCATCAACTTATCTTGTGGAAAAAACATTCTGCCTTGAATCAGATGATTTCACTGCCTTAAATCAACTTTTCTCTTTTCAAATGCTCTCTTTTTGTTTGTTTGTTTAAATATTGTTGAGAAATGGGGTATTTGGTAATAGGCGTTTGCCACAGTAGGGAGGGAGGTACACTAGCTTCCATGTCAGGGAAAAGTCAGCATTGCAGCCGTAAGTCATAGCTGCCTTCTGCTTGTATACCAGTCTCCCAAAAGCTTATTAACCCACAATTCTGAATTTTCATTGAAAGTTTACCATTCCACCACAGTTTTAACAAATACATGTGTAAGTTAGAATATTTTGGGGAAAATGAATCCAGAATGCTATTATGTCCAATACTTACTGACTTTAACACACACATACTGTTGGTTGCAAAAATCAATAAGTTTCATAATTAATAAACTTTCAGAGGAGGCGGTCTGTAGCAACTTGCTTGCTCCTCTAAATCATAAACCAGAAAACTTTGCAGATGTCCCTGTTGTCCCTAAGATCCTGTGAATTTCGAAGTAGTGGAGGCAGGATTTCATCTGAGAACCTTTGCCTTGGACTGCTTTCCTCTGCAGAGGGGCAGTCTACTGAACATAAGCATGTTTATTCATATAGATTGTACAGAAAATGGCATCCCTTTGATTTCAAAGGGGCATTTTTTTTATGATACTTTTAAAAAGTGAAGTATGAAACTGCACAGGAAAGAAATAGTTTTTCCTCATGAGTGCTCTTTATAGCTCCTATCTGTGAGATGCTTAAAATTAGTGGAATTATCTGCCCACATATTGGTTCTACTGCAGGCTACTAGAGAAATTACACAATTTCAGTTTAAAGTGCAGGGATGGCACCTATCAATACAATACAAGTGGTCAGGGATTTATACATCGTTGCAAGCTACTGTAATCACTCCTAAAAGGTGACTATATACAATCAACCATAAGAAAATGAGGCTGCTTGAAGTTAGTTGTCTAAATGTGGATTTACAGGCTTTTTAGGTGCTTGCATCTGAGGTTGTAGTCAGAGGTTTGAAAGGAGATGCTTGGCTGTCCTCACATTGGGAATGGGGGACTGGTGACATGTGCAGCTGGCAGCCACCCCTCATCACCACCCCCGACCCATGAATCACGCATCTCCGATACACAAGAGTATCTACATTTGCAGATACCAGGTTAATGTTTTAACCTCTTCTTGACATGTCTCCTGCCCTTTCGAGTCACAGGACCGTTTTTCTCCCTCCCTTTCTGCTAATTGTTCCAGTTGTCGGTTGGTAGTAACGGCTGCTGCAGTTGCGCTGCTTGCTCAGCAGTGCAATTTCCTTTCAGCTCTCTTTTCGAGGAAGTGAAACCACTTCGATGGTTTTGCATTCTGAGGTGCCAAAGCAAAATGAAGCACCGCAGGCAGGAGAGAAAGGTAGCTGAGAAGAGCTGATGTTACGGTGAGGGGGAGAAACACATCTTCACTCTGTGATAGCATCTGATAGCGTTTCAAAGCGTGTCATAAAGTGCGAGCTGGATTTAGTGGAATAAATAAGCCTTAGGCCAGCCTTTGCCTCGAGTATTTTACCTGTTTCTGCTGCCAGCATTAACAATTGCAATTCCATTTGATGAACAAGTAAGTAATAATTTTGCTGGTTTTTAAGGAAGCATGTATGTTTGGTCTGAAGGAGCTCTAATTCTACAGCTTTAACTCAGTTTTATTTAAGCATTGGACTGTGAAATACATTTTAGGTCTTTCTGCCATCACTAATGACAAAAAAAATCTGATTATAAAACATATGTTCCTTTCTGGATTGACTAAAATACTGAAGGATGAAATTTACATATTTAGCAATTAAATTGGAACCCATGTAATAACACAGGGAAATTGAAGCTGACTTCAGGTGTATTGCAAAGTAGATAGAAAATAGGCTGTGCTGGGGAGTCCCAAAACTTGGACAGTTCTTAGAGAATGCCATTAAGAGTTTAACACCTCTTGTAAGTGGCCAATTCCTGTTTTGCTGAGCGATGGTAATTACAGGTTGAGCTCCACTTAACTGTTAAATTACATAGTGTAAGTGGGGTTTTGTTGAAAAATTGCAGAAGTTTTAGAAAATTGCCACGTTTGAAGTTTCTTGAAATTAACTGATACTTTGTAGGCTGTTATGTGTGAATTGTTAGAACCATACCTGAGTGTTTGTGTTATTTGCTGGAGGCAGGTTGTATGGATTTCCATTGCAGGGGAGCATTCTCTGTGATACAGTTAGCATTTTATAAGAATACCTACAGTATCCTGGTAAAGAACTTTTAAAAATGCATATGTATTTTATTGTGAGAGCTTTTCTCTGCTAATTTATAGAAGATACTTTGAGACAGCAGCTGCTATTAGTACAAATACTGACTTGTGTCTTTGTGGACTATCAGAAAGAAGACATCATGAGCAACTTCTAAATCATAAGACTTTAAGAAATAAAAGTAAGAACAATTGATATTCCTGTTTTGGAGGAAAAAAAACTATCCTCCATCTCTAGATCTTTGTAAATCATTAGCTGTTGAGTTCTAATATTTGATTACTCTGTGAAATACTTTGATTAATTTTACTTGAATAGTAACAGTTGCAGTTTTGTATTTAAAAACAGAAAAAGTGAATCAAATATTTTCAGTTCAGATTGACTGCTTAACTTCTTTTAATGTCTTCCTGTCTCTTTGTGGTTGAGAAATGTCTGTCTTGTGATCTTGAGTGCTTTGCCCAAGATAGTTAACAATGGGTTCTTTGGTTTTCGAGTGTCCTTGTGTAATAAGGATCTTTAAAAAATGCACTCAAACGCTTCATGCTTCAAAACAAAATAGAGGTATGCACTGAAAGTAGTAAGAAACAAACCTGCTTGAACACTTGTGAGATGACAAAAAAGGAGCTTGTTACTAAGTTTCTCAAAAGTATCCTTGAAGAAAAAAAACAGATTTGTCTCACATGTCCTGAAGGATAAGTTCCTTCTGTTTGCTGGAACCCCAGAAGCACTCTGCCTCTGAACACACCCAGCTGCCCAAATACGAATAGTTATGAGGAAGCCTTTTCCAAATTCAGGGACTTAACTGTTTGCATCTGCAGAGTTTGTTTTCATTGAAAGAAAGGTCTGGGGGAATGTTTGCAGGTCCTGTGTTTGCAAAGCAAACCTTCCATATGTGAAGTAAATGTAAACAGATGAAACTTATCTTCAGCCTGTCTGAGACTCCAGGGAAAGCTATAGCCTAATGGCAACCATCTCCCCAACTGTTCAACCTGGAAATAGGAATTTATGTCTGCCTTAGTGGAGAAGGTGCTGCAAATGGAATATGCTGTCGATAGTTGCCACTGAAAACAGATCATGAGTGGTAACATTTCACAAAACAGATTTCAAAAAGAACCTTTGGGGTCTTTTAAGTACTTGAAGAAATGACAAACCAGTCATTTGGTACATTGGTGTAAGTAAGCATTGTTTTGGAGGTAGGAATCTGTTCTAGGACCTACTTTATTGGTCACTGGATTGCTGTATAAGGTTATGCTAGCAAGTGTTATGGCAATCTATGGACTGGTAACTTTTGGCTTTTTCTGCATTGAGTGTAGAATTGTTAATCTGTACTTGCTTTCCTTCTGAAAACTAGCATCTTCAGATTGCATCTAGGGAATCTCAGGATTGTTTGCTCTCAGGATTTTTGTTTGTATTGCATTTATGTATTTCTGTATATATCTGTACTATATATATGTAAAAATACAATAGATGTGTGGGATCTGATTTCACTGATCATGCAAAATGCTAAGCAGGAGGTTTTCCAATAGTCAGTTCACTGAATCACTGAGTAGCAGTGGTAATTGTCATGACATTGGGATAGTCATGGTTTCAGTTTTCATTATGAGAATGAGAATCAGATCAGACTTGCAACTCATCAAATTGGGAAGGCTTATTGCCTCAATTTGAAATCTCATCAGTCCATACATGAAGAGATTTTAAACCATTTCTGATCAAGTTCTATCTCTTTTTTTTTTTTTTTTTCCTCAAACAGTCTAAAAGAATGTAAACCTAAAGACAGCAGAGTTTTATGAGTTGAAAAGATGCAACTACATACATAAGTTTGCATTTTAAATTAGTGGGAGTAATATGAGTGCATAGACATGAGATTTTCCTCAACTTACTGTCCATAGTATGTCTCTTTTGAAGAACTGACTGCATACTGGTTTTTGTTTGTTTTTTTTTCCTCCAGTGGCCACAGATGTCTTCAACTCCAAAAGTCTGGCCATTCAGGCCCAGAAGAAGATCCTTGGAAAAATGGTGTCCAAGTCAATAGCAACTACTTTGATCGATGATACAAGCAGTGATGTTTTAGATGAGCTGTACAGAGTGACAAAGGAATATACACAAAATAAAAAGGAAGCAGAGAAAATAATCAAAAATCTCATTAAAATAGTCCTTAAATTGGCAATTCTCTACCGGAACAACCAATTTAATCAGGATGAAATAGCATTGATGGAGAAATTCAAGAAGAAAGTTCATCAGCTGGCTAAGACCGTGGTCAGTTTCCATCAGGTGGATTATACCTTTGACAGGAATTTTTTGTCCAAACTGTTAAATGATTGCAGAGAGCTTCTTCATGAAATCATTCAGCGCCACCTAACTGCCAAGTCACATGGACGTGTCAACAATGTGTTTGATCATTTCTCTGATTGTGAATTTCTGGCTGCCTTGTACAATCCCTTTGGACCTTATAAACTCCATTTGCAGAAACTTTGTGATGGTGTCAACAAAATGCTAGATGAGGGGAACATATAAGTACTTGTATTAAAGTTGACTGCCTATGCATTATTTGTAGATGGAACACTGTTGATTTATGAAGGAATAAGGGAGCATGCAAAAAGGGTTTTTTACATTACGAAAAATATTTCTAAAATATCTTTATTAAATTGATTCCTTATTATGAGCTATCCATTGATATTCATAGTCCATCTGGAAGAAAGACTGTACATTACTTTTTTTACTGTACTTTGCCTATGGAAACAGCTGAATGAAAATGAAACAGAACAATCCAAGTAGAGTAAGAGTTTTGCAAGATAGATATACAAAACAATATGCTGTCAGACAATCCAAATCTTTCATAGATTTACAGAATTATTTCTAAATTGTTAGAGTCCAGTAATGTTGGTAACGGACTATCATGGTGTTGGTACACTCTATAATTTCTTTGACTTATCTGTAAAATACGTATTTGATTCATTTATAGTCTTTTATGCTCTCTGCACAGATCAGAGCTTTCTGATGTTGCCTTTATGAAGCATTCAGTTTTATGCAGTATGAGTGATGCTGTCACATAGTCTTAACAGGCCTGTTCATCAGTGGTGAAAACTTTGTCTGCAAGGC
The DNA here is from genome assembly GCA_032159205.1 of Eurystomus glaucurus suahelicus. Classification (NCBI taxonomy): domain Eukaryota; kingdom Metazoa; phylum Chordata; class Aves; order Coraciiformes; family Coraciidae; genus Eurystomus; species Eurystomus glaucurus. Next base: position 46,534 of record JAVFHW010075692.1, read on the forward strand.
TACCAAGTATAGATCTTTACAGACCCACACAGATGCTTGCTTCCTTTGATTATATGGGGATTATTTGAGGAATAAGCTACAGTAAAATCGACGAACTGGGGAAGAGTATTCCTCAGAAACCACTTGTGGTATGTAATCTTAACTCAGCCTATGATAAGGTAAAATGCAGTGACTTATCTGTGCAATTCCTTAAGATATTTAGAATCTAGCTTAATAGGTCACAATTCTTCTTGAAAAGGTGTGAGTCAGTATATTTTATACACTAGTCTGATGTGTATGCTGTTGTGAATTCAGAAAGATCGAGCACCTGACAATAAATTCCAAGCCAATTTGCTTTGTCTACAGTGAAACTAGAAACAGAATTTAGTTTTATCGTTGTGTTATATGCTATTTAACTAATGGAAAAATGGAATCTTGCATAACTTTTTTCTTCTTCTCTCCCCTCCTACCTTTAACCCTTCTTTTTTCTCCCTCATCTCCTACCTGCCTTGCTCTTGGGGATAAAAAAATGTGACTTTCTAGACACTGTATAATGTACTTAAAGGCATGAAGTTAATACATTTCAAACACCTGAAGACTTTTTGTTAGGAAGCATATAAAGAATTTGCTGTTTATTTAATTGCCAGTGGTTTTGCTGTTTGCTGTGTCCTTTTGTTTTAATGAGTAAACCAAAGAATATTTGCACTCTGAACTTTCTATGCCTTTTTTTTTCCCCTTGTTGCATTTTAAATTTTTATAAAGAGCAAACTTGGCCTGTGCCAGCAACAAAAGCATCACAGCCTCTGCCATATGGCTTCAGCTTTACTTACGTTTTTTTTTTTAAGAGAGACAGTTCACTTTTATTCATGTTTGTTTGACCACTATACTTTGAATATTCCCAGAAAGGTGACAGAAATGTGCCAGAGAAATGCGTGTTCAAAATGTGAACTCATTTTATTCAAGACACTACTGTCCAGCAGAGAGAGAAGATTAGTGTACTATTTGGCTGGAACAACTGATAACTGATGTAAGGACAGTACATCAGAACTTGCCAAGAAGGAGATTATTAGGCTGGTATCTGAAGGAATATAATTTAAGATTCCTTCCCATGTTTTACTTAAAAAGTACAGTCAAATTGTACTTTTGCCCATCAGAAGTCATGTATATGAATGCAACACCGTGAGGAAAATACCACAGATTGTAATAGTTTCTGATATATTTCTCCACATATTTCTTTTATTTTCACACCTAGAAAGAGAAAGCTTTATGTTTTCTTTCCCAGTTCTCTCTGAGGTGAGAAGAAAAAGGAAACTGAAACACTTTTCTTCACAAATCCTGTTTCTTCATCATGTTCTGGTTCTCCAAAATAGCATGGTTTATCATGAATGCTAACAGTTACTGAAATGAGGTCAGGACAATACCTTATTTAGAACCAGGCGCTGTGTAACCCACACAAACTTGTGTGCTCTAATTTGAATTTTCTCTAGGACAAAAACTGCTTAAATGGTCTTTGCATGTTGTTAACAAACACCTATTTCCATGTATATGGACCATATTGTAGTCACACTATGTATATTTTCAGTAGCACAGTAACTTCTTACTCAGTTGCTTTATCTGGCCATTTACTTTTTCTAAAAAGTGAAAAATGCTTATGGAGATTATAAGCATAAAAACTTGACAACTAGCAGAAGTTTATATTTAGCTCACAATCTAGTTAATTCTTCTGAGATGCTGTAACAATAGTTCTTGTCTGCCATTCATTTTCAATTACAAAGAAGTTACTTCTGTAATGATGAAAGAAAGCAATTGTACTGGATTTCCAAAACCTACCTTTATCAATAACATGACGTAGCACTCAAGCTGTATACTTTTGCAGTTATTTTTCCAGCAGCATAAATAAGTAGTGGATTTAATTAGCAAAATTCAGAAATAAATGGATAGCTTTTTTTTCTTGTAAGACAGTTGTATAAAGGCCTCAACCCATTGGTAGAAACTTGACACAGTCAAAAGTTTAAAAAAGATCACAGTATTGCTGTTTAATTATGGGTAGGATAATACTGTTATTCTGTTCTGTAAAACTGATGCAATACTGTGCTTTAACAGAGTAAAAATTACTGAAATTCAGTTAGCATGGGTTCATTTCACAATTGGCTTTTAAATCTCGGTACCATAGGTGTTTGATATTTGTAACATCCTTTCAGTGTTTAGTTAATATGTCATGCCTAATGCCATCAAAATGTATGTTGGTGAAGTTGTGGAAGTTAAAACTAACATTATAGCCCTCCTGAGGCATTGAAAGAGTGGTAAGTCAGATCCTGGATACCTTTTGCAAGACATATCAAACAACCATGACCTGAAGAAACTAAAACACAGGGAGGTTATCATGGCCATTTTGTGTGTGCCACCTTAAAAGGGATTCAGCAGAGCTTTTGGCCACCCCTTAATTATATTTGGATGGATTTGTGTGTATGCATAGGCAAACAAAAAGACACAACTGGGTAAGTTAAAAGCCGTATTCTTGTCCTCAAGCTCCCTTGAGATTTATCTCCATTTAGAAGGTATAGAGGTTATTAGCCTGGAAGCTTTCATCAACTGGCATAGTTTTTGGTGTTTTTTTCTTTAGGAAAATACCAGATCATGTCTGTTCCAAAAAAAGATTCAACTCCACCCATAAAGCAAATTCTTGTGAAATGAAGGAGTGAGATGGCCAATAGCTTTCTCACATTTCTCCCTAAAAACATTGCATTGTCCCAAGAAAATAGCAAACTGATTTTGATGGTGGTTGGCTCCAGTTGTTTTCTATCTCCTTGTTGTAGCTGTAAGAGCTATAATGTGACTATTTAAAGGTGATCTGGAATTCTGCATGTAACTCTTCAAGGGACTTGTGCTTGTTTTCATGCTCTAGCAGAGAGGATAAGTCCATCATTGCCAAAGATGACAGTGTTATGAGGAGGATGGATAAGCGGCATGTTTTATGGGCTTAGATGATCTCTCTATGATGAGTGTTCACTGTCTTCTGGTGACCTGCTACCACAGCTTTCCTCTTGCCTTACATGCTTTTCCTGTGCTTCAGAGCAGCAGAACTACTCTTCAGACAGGTCTATTCCATCTCTACCATTTTTAGTATATTACATTGTGTATGTGTCTAAGAACTGTATATAATTTTACCCACTACTACATCAAGAAAAAACAGCTACATACCAGTTTCCTGGGTGTTTTTACAATATAATCTGAAATCTGAAAGAATAGTCTACATCTTGATTTAGTTGTTAATACTGTTTTGAATATATATACCCTCATCGGTATAGTAAGCATTTAGCCATTATTTCAGTACATGTACTTCTCAGCCTTCACAAAAAAAAAAAAAAAAGGTGCTTTTTAATGTATTACAGAGGGTATATTTCAGCATGGACATGAAATTAAGATTCCCGTTTGCATAACCATCTTCAGAGAAACCTTCTTCCTACATACAACTGTTTTTCATTGAGATCTGGGCAGGTCAGCCAACATTCAGGGCGAAGTGCCAAACATCTCTGCTCTGAATAAAACAATTGTCAAAGGAGATTGTAGTTTTCCAGAAAGGTTCTGCAATATCTTATTTTCACATTTTGTACCTTAATGAAACTTCTTTGGGGAGAAGACAGTTTCCTAGCTATCTTAAAAGGAATTGCTACCCAAAACCATACTGTGGCTACTACTCAGGAAGTTTAGACTAAGTAATGCAGTTGTTATTTCCACTTTATTAAGAAAAAAATTCCCAAACCTTGCATTTGTTCTTAAAGAAGTTCTAGAAAACTAAATTACTAATCTATTCATGCTGAAGTTTGCATACTGCAGCTGAAATTATATTGCAACTTTGGCATTCATATCTATAGTATTGAATATTTTAGGTTACCATGTGATTTCTTTTCCCTCTATGAAAACAGAGGAGTAGTATCTCCTTACAGGCTATGTCTAAGGGCTCTCTCTGTTACCATAGTGCTTGGTCTATATCACAAATCAAAATTTCTTAATCTTTAAGCAGCGAATTGCTGAAGTGACCTCTCTTTTCTTAGTACTCAGTTTTTATATTTAGAGTTCTGGTTTCCAATTTTAAAGCTGATATTTACTGGCAGGACATTACTGAATCAATACACACTTTTTCTTTGGAGCCTGGGAAACTGATGTGTATCTTCCAACAATCTACATTTCTACTTGCTATCACAACACCAGTTTCTGGAGAAACATCCCTTACAGCATTTCTTTCTATTAGGAAGCAAATTGGAAAGAGGCAGCTCATAGCTGTAGGATGTCCTCTAATTACACAGTATCAAGCAAAGCAGCCGACTATAATGATTAAGAATATTGGAATTCAGGAGGTATGTTACTTGCCCAGCTTTCCCAAGCAACCAAAACCTGTTTGCTATTTGTTTTTCTTCCCTGTGGGAAAGTCTTGGTGTGGTAGGTGGAGGATAGAGGTGGGGCTTCCTACAGTTACTGTCATTTAGATATAAATTACTCTTACCATCACATGTAAGACCTTCCAGTGTCTACTCTAAAAATCTTTAAACTGGATTTTAAAGTCATACTTTCCATTGGCTTCATGACAAATTAATTCCTGTTTCAGTTTGTATTACATACTTAGGTTATGTGCTTTTATTATGCACATAAATATGAGCTGAAGGAAAATAGAAGTCAGCCTTCTGCATCATATCTTTCTTCTTTTCTTGTTCTTTTCTTCAGTCAATAGGTGTTTTGTGTGCTACAAAGAAACTTCTTGGTGGATGTAATTCTGGAGGTTTTGGTAAATGCAGATTGCTCCAAGATAAAATTGTTGGCTTTTCACCAACTTACTTTTTCTCCAGTTCCTGTGGGCACTTTTTCAGAGTATCAGCCCCACTGGTCTTTAAACATGGCAATGTAAAGCTCTTCATTTGCAACATATTTGTGGAACATTTTGAATTACTTTTTTCAGAATTCATTTGTCATTGGCTGTTCTGGCCAAGCCACAGCTAACAATGGATGAAAATACATTGTTACATTTAAGTTGTGTGGGGATCTTTTTAATACAGAGAGTATTATGGTGTAGATGGAATAAATCAGCTCATGTAGGGCCCTTGTACCACCAACCCTTCTTTTATTGCATGGGAATGGCAATGTACCAGTTCTACTCCACTATGGAATAGTGTTGAAAAATTATTCAGCTTACTTGAGCGGAATTTAGTCTCCTTTAAGGAGGTTATTTCAGTAGCTGGGCTTATCTTGGGTCCTGAGAAGAAAGCCCCCCGGCTATTGATAGATGGCTGTTAATTAAGGGTTCCTGTGACACAAAAGGACAGCCTTTCCCCATTCCAGAAGCACATAGCTGATGCTTTCACTTCACTCACTGGACTTGAGAGACTGTGACTTTTTGCTTTGTTTGTTTGGGATTTGGTTTTATATTGTGGAGAGTCAAGACCTACAACTGCGTATCATCTGCTAGGTCTGCTATGCAATTGCAGAAATAAAACAGACTGAGACAGTGCTTTGAGCTTTGTCAATAAGTGCATTGGTGCCGGGACATGACATGAGATCAGCTGTTACTTCCAAGAAAGCTGGTTCCATATCTCAAGGATCTTGATAATTCAGCAACAGAAAAATGATCTCATCTTTGGAACTAAAGTGAGTGTCTTTGCCCAACTGAAAAGCTATCTCAGTTACAGGCTGCCTAACTTGATTACAATGTTGTGGACACTCCCAAAGGTACATTTGCTGTGCCATCATACAAGAAATTATTAGGGAAAAGTGGAAAGGAAAGCTCAGCAGTTTTCTGGAAGAAAGGGTTGTGATCAGACAAAGATCTCATTACGTTTGCTTTGCCATCTTTGCTGTGATAAAGTCTATCACCCACCATAAGCACAGGCATTTGACTTTGGCTGTGTATGACAGTATGTTGAAGTTTCAGTTCCAGTATCCTATGACACTGCAAACTACGGTTTGCCTCAAAGCTAGAACTCAAAAAGCTAATGCTACAAATTATGGAAACAGAAAAGGGGGCCCTTTACAAAGCAGTATTGATGACAACTAGTCTTTGCTGCTGTTTGGAGCTGGGAGAACCTTGGCTAGGGAATTCAAGCTTTCCACCTCATTCCTGATTAGTAAAGCAAGTGCTGAAAAGTAGCACAAGCTCCTACAGGAAACGATGTTTATGTTGTTACTTGGTTGACTGGCTGTTCTCCACCTCTCCATCTTGCTTCTCAGTGAGCTGTTCCATACTTCCCGTATTCTTGACTAAATTGCTTTTTACTGCAGGTTGGGGAGGAATTGTCATCACAGAATATATCTGAACCTGTGGTGTTTGGGTTTCATTTGCATTTTCGTGGTGGTTAGGATAGAAGCTGGCAGAGTAGGTATTTCTGAGAGACAGCTGGAAGTCTTCTGTTTATCTTGGGGGAACGAATATACATGTGCTGTTGTGCACACAGAAAGCTTCTGTAACATTGGGATTGAGAACTCTAGGCTGCCCTTGGTGGCAGCTTGAGAGAAGAGGCCATTTTAGGAAGCACTGCTTAGAACTAGCTTATCTTTTGTGCATGTTTTCTGTTTATTAAAGGAACTGCCTAGAATTATTCTATGAGCAGAACCTCATGGAATTTTTGGCTGTTCTACAGCTCAATGCGGCTGTTAACTCAGGAAGCAACTGCACTGAATCAGTTTTCTCAAGAGGTATTTCAAGTCTTCCATCTATTCATTAAAGCTTCATCTCATCTGTGGAATCTATTTACCCATAACTTGGTAGTAGTGCCAATATGTATCTGATTTCCACAGAAGGCAACATATTATTATTTGCCAGTCTTTTTTTTCCTCTTATTTTGGTCCATGTGGTTTTTATTCCCCTGGTTTTTCTGCCCTCACGGAGACCAAGGTAACGGATTTTTCCTGAAGAATCATTTAGGACTAAAGTAGTGGTTGTGTTATAGGAACACCACTGTAACCTTTTGCTGGCACCTCCCTAACATCTCTCCACAGCATGTATTTTCAAAGCTGTAGATGTGGAAAAGCAACTAGTTTCTGCTTAATGAGTTCTACTAATGTGTTACTACATACCAGCTCAGCAGTCCACCAAGCCCTGACTGACCCAGGGCTTCAGTCTCCTTAAACCCTAAGCCTCTGATGGAATCAAATGGAGAGCTTCCATAGCGCTCTGCTTGTGCCCCCAGCATGGCTTTTCCACTTAATTGGGTGGTATGTGCAACAAATGCCAAAATTAAAGTTTCTTGCCAAAACAGGGGCGTGAAACCTCCTGTGATGAAGGTTGTTGACAACAGCTGTAAAAAATGTTTTCATTTATATTTGCAGTTAGTTCAGGAGGACCAAGTGGACAATACCCTTCATGGACCAGATAGAAATCACTGCTTGTTCACAAGCCCTGGTCCTCATGGGGGACTTTAACCACCCCGATACCAGTTAGAGGGACATGGCAGGGCATAAGCAATCCAGGAAATTCCTGGAATACATTGATGATAACTTTCTCCTCCAAGCGATTTAAGAACCAATGAGGAGAGATGCCATGCTAGACCTTGTCCTCACCAACAGGGAGGGGCTGGTGGGCAATGTCAAGCTCATGGGCAACCTTGGCTGTAGTGACGGTGAGATGGCGGAGTTTAAGACCCTAAGGACATCAAAGAAGGAGGCTCCCAGCAAGCTTGAGATGCTCAACTTCAGAAGAGTCGACTTTGCCCTCTTCAGGAACCTCCTTGGTAGAGTACCATGGGACAAAGTCCTGGAGGGATTGGGAACCCAGGAAAGCTGGATGACTTTCAAGGGTCATCTCCTCCAAGCTCAAGGGCACTGCATCCCTAAAAGGAAGAAATCAGGCAAAAATGCCAGGAGGCCTATATGGATGAACAAGGAACTCCTGGCCAAAATCAAACACAAAAGGGAAATCCACTAAGGGTGGAAGCAAGGACAGATAGCCTGGGGGGATTACAAAGAGATTGTTCGCGAAACCAGAAACCAGGTTAGCAAAGTGAAAGCCCGGATGGAATCAAATCTAGCCAGGGACATTAAAAGTAACAAAAAAGGATTCTACAGGTACATTGGAGAGAAAAAGAAAAACGAGAGAATGTGGGGCCTCTCTGGAGGGATACAGGTGACCTGGTTACCAAGGACAAGGAGAAGGCTGAAGTACTCAATGACTTTTTTGCTTCAGTCTTCACTGGTAACTACTTGAGCCACACCACCCATGTCACAGAGGGCATTGGCTGGGTCTGGGAGAGTGAAGAACCACCCAGGGTAGGAGCAGATCTGGTTCAGGAACACCTAGAGAACCTGAAGGTGCACAAGTCCATGGGACCTAATGAGATACATCCATGGGTCCTGAAGGAACTGGCGGCTGAAGTTGCTAGGCCACTAGCCATCATATCTGAGAAGTCATGGAAGTCTGGTAAAGTTCCCACAGATTGGAAAAGGGGAAACATAACCCCCATTTTTAAAAAGGGAAGCAAAGAGAACCCAGAGAACTACAGACCAGTCAGCCTCACCTCTGGCCCAGGTAAAATCATGGAGCAGATCCTCCTGGCATCTGTACTAAGGCATATAAAAAATAATTAGGTGATTGTTGACAGCCAGCATGGCTTCACTAAGGACAAATCGTGCCTGACTAACCTGGTGGCCTTCTACAGCAGAGTTACAGCTCTGCTAGATATGGGAAGAGCAACAGATGTCATCTGCCTAGACTTGTGCAAGGCATTTGACACTGTCCCAC
>JAVFHW010075693.1:2455-28899 GCA_032159205.1 Eurystomus glaucurus suahelicus
TCGTGGTGTTTCCGGGCTATTCAGGTTTGGTGAGCAAAGAATAGATGTGTTTTTTTATGGGGTAGTGGAATAAATGACTTCAGCTTCTCGTGGATTTGTATCTTTTGACTGCTAAACCCTCTCCCCTGCTGCTCTAACCCCAGTTCTTTTTCGGAGCACCTGCTGGGCAAACCCAGGACGTTCTATGAGTCCTTCAGAGCATCGCGTGTGCGCTGCCTGCTTTTGCCTAGTGCAAAATGATTCTGATGCTTTGGATTGAACTCCCCTTTCACGTGCCTTCCTGGTCAGTACTTTTCTTTCTCAGCGTGGAAATACGCAGAGAAGTTTGGGTAACAGATGTCTTTTCTCTCTCCGCTTGAATCCAAGCTCTGGATCCCCGGGTTGTTGGCTGGGGGTGAAGTATCTGACAGAAGAGCATACTCACTTCACTTTATAAACCAAGTAAAAAAAAAGATGATTAACCAGGCAACCATTTATTCATTTAAGACAGGAAGTGATGGCTGCAGCCTTGTATTTAAAGGTTTATTTTAGCAAACAATGTTAATTCTCCCAGCTGGTGTTTGCTGCAGCTGGACTCCTTCCCTGCTTACAAGTTGACATGATCTCATGGAAAATGAGCCAGGATCTGCTGGTCAGAGAGGTGTTTTCTTCTGTATCTACTTGACTGCAAAGCACGTACTTATCCCCTGCCATCTCTCATCTCTGCAGAGGGATGGCATCACATGGTGCTCCCCAATCTTTGGGCAGTGGTGGTTGGGATAGTGCTGGCCACTGTCACTGCCTTTTCTCCCTTTCAAGTGGATTCAATCATAGAATCATTAAGGTTGGAAAAGGCCTCTATGATCACCAAGTCCAACCATCAATCCAGCATTACCATGGCCACTAAATCATGGCCTGAAGTGCCACGTCTACATGTTTTTTGAAGTCCTCCAGGGATGGTGACTCCAACACTGCTCTGGGCAGCCTGTTCCAGCGCTTGGCCACTCTTGCAGTAAAGAAATTTCTCCCAGTATCCAACCTAAACCTCCCCTGGCGCAACTTGAGGCCATTTCCTCTCATCCTATCACTTGTTACTTGGGAGAAGATACCAGCACCCACCTCTCTACAGCCTCCTTTCAGGGAGTTCTGGAGAGCAAGAAGGTCTCTCAGCCTTCTCCAGACTAAACAAATGCGGTTCCCTCAGCTGCTTCTCATAAGATGTGTTTTCCTGACCCCTCACCAGCTTGGTTGCCCTTTTCTGAACCCACTCCAGCACTCTTTTGGCTGGTGGGGTGGGAAACCTGCAGCCAAGGGTAGCCAGCTGGCCACAGTCGAGTGAGAGCTGCCAGGTCCAGAAAAGACCATCCTCCTGTGGATGGTCTTCACGTAGTGAATGGATGGTGCTTCACGTAGTGGACAGCCATGAGCTGCATGTTTTGTCTCCACCATCTACAGCCACCTCACTTCCAGTTTGCCTGAGGAAAGAAGCAATTTCCTGGGAGACTGGAGAACTGGCTTGTGCTAGACAGTTGCGTTGTTCTAAGGGTGCTGCTGCAGTCGAAGTCATTAAGCAGATACCAGTGCAGACACAGTTAAACTGAGACATGTCTTTTAGCCTGGTTTCCTATGGATACCAGCCTTATGCAATCCTGCTGTCTGTCAGCCTTTCTCCCCCCCCTCCTCCCCAGTATTTTTTTTTTGCACTGGTAGGCCAGTTTCAACCCAATGCGACAGAAGACTCCCAAGCTGTCAAGTTTTGTACTGATTTCATGGAAATAGGTGTTTGCAGGGAGCAGAGGAACTCTGTCAGAGCCGGTCTCGAAGGGGAAGGATTTGACTCATACTGGTCACAGGAGAATCCTAGCATGGAGGAAGGCTTTGAAATGCCTCTGCCACGGGAACAGATGGAGTTGGAGTCTGCACCTGTATGAAATGTTGTCTCGCGGACGCAGGCAGATCCAGCTCAGGAGCCGTTCATTTTGGCGAGGTGCCTGCTCCGTTCCTCTGCTGGAAATCCCCCTCCCAGGGCAGGGGGACTGAAGCTGTGTAGGAAACAACCCAAAATGCCGCTGTTCATAGCCTGGTTTAATCGAATAGCCGTAAATGAACACTATTAAAAATACTCCGGCTGCAAGGGCTGGTGTTTTAGAAGCTGTCCCTGCTGGGAGAGGCAGATGGTTGGAGGCCATAATAGCTTCAGTTAGTTCACGTTTAATCCATGTGTGTTTGGAGTCAACATCCTTGGAGAGACAGATCGGGTGACTCTGTGAGACAGTTGTAGCAACCCAGATATAATCCTGGGGCTCAGAGGATACCCTGTCGATTGCTTGTGGTTTCAGCAGTGGTAGGCTCTCGAGACAGGAGGGGAATCCACAGAGCATCTCTGGTTGTGAGCGGGTAGCTCCAGCGCAGTGCTGGCAGTGCACAGCAAGGTCCTTGACGTGCCAGTTGCAAGAGTTTGGGATCAGTTCCTGGGCAGAAACAGAGCCCCAGTGATGTGCTCTTGGGTAGGAGATGGTGTTTGCAGTTGTGGCTGGAGCAGTGACATGGGACGATGTGGGTGGGAGATGGTGTGTGGCTGGGGAGGCTGGTGAGAACTGTGCAGAGTCGGGTGGAGGCCAACAGTCACCACAAATGTGGAATAGGGAAATCCTCTGTTCCTCTGCATTGCTCTCTGAGGAAACTTCCAGGCCTGGATGATGTTACTTCAGCCCATGGCATTTCTCCTCTCCTCATCCCGATTTACCTACTGGTGTCCTGACCACTGGCAGCAGGTGGGGAGAGCACCCTGCTGATGCTGTGCTTGCAACCCAGCAATGAGCAGGGCTTCCCATACCCCGACCCTGTGGAGGGGCTTGCAGGGCCCTTGTCCTGGCTCACGGCCATGGTGGAGGTAGCGTAGCCACATGCAGACAGCCTGGCCCAGGCTCGTACCACAGCTTAGCAGGAGAACGTGCAAACGATGACTGGCTTTTAACTCTCCCTCTTGCCAAGACAGCGTTCGCTGAAGTGTCTTCTCTTGGTGAAGTCGGAGATGCTGCTGCTGGTGGTGGTTATTTGCAGATATTTCATTAAAAGAAGACCAATTTCCTTCTCTCCTTTTCCCACAAAGTCACTGATTCTGTCTGCTCATGTCTTTCAGTAAGTGTGTTTTGGGTAGGTGGAGATCACACAGAGCATTATTTCCCATCCTGAAAAAGGTGGAAACGTGGAAGTGACTGGAAAACGTCTTCTGCCCCTGTGGGAGTGGTGGTTGCTATGGAAGGAGAAATGGAAATCTAAGAGGCATATCCTGCCCTACCTAGCTGGTGCCAGAGGCCCATGAAATAACTGCAGGTATTTCAGATTGGGCTCTGGATCCTCTTGGCTTTGCTCAGGCTCTGTTTCAGCTTGAGCGTCGCAGCCGAGCGGCTCTGATGAAGTGTCTGCTGGTAGCCAGGCCATTCAGTGAGTGCCTTCAGAGCAGCAGTGACTCAGTTCTCCCTTTGAAGTTCCTTGGAAAACAGCTTGTGTGTGTCTCTGCCTTGCTGGACAAGCAGAGTAACTGAATTACATCTTCTAATTCCATCTTGGCCTTCTGGTAAGATCAGGGCATGTGGGTGACGCAAGGGTGGCGCCTGTCCCCGTGCTAAATGAAATCAGTCCCTAATGAAGCATCTTCCTCTCAGGTTCAGAGATGTAGCCCTCGTTTCTGCTTGTTTCCATCCTCCTGCTTTGGCTGCTTCTCCCTGTCTGTCCAACCTCCCGTTGGCTCCAGCTGTGTCCGAGTGCTCCCCGGGGCTGTGGGTCACCCCCTCCCCAGGAGACCTTGCCCTGTGTCACTCCAGCTCTGGCTGGCAGCCGCCGTGGCCTTGCTGCCGTTTTCCACTGTGGCTTTATGAGGTGCTGATGCTCCCGGTGCCAGCATCAATGTTATTTTTGGCACTTTGCTTCAGGCTGAGATTCTCATCTTTTGGCTTGAAAGTCTAGCTCCTGCTTTTGAACTTGGAAGAGAAGAGCAGCATTCAAATCCGAAGGTTTCAGCCACCTGAGGAGCCTAGGAAGACAGCATATTTTATCACTTACATAAACACCATCTTTTTCCCACTATTTATATAAAAAGCTTATGTTTCTTCTCCCATCTGCTCGTACATTCCTGAGAGGGCTCTGAAAAGCAGGGGTTGCCTTGGAACAGGAGTGTGAGTTTCCCCATCAGCACCCTGCAGCCATCATCGTAGCGGGAGGCTGCGGCAGAGGCAGGGTGGTGAGCACAAGCCGTGGAGCTTCTATGGCTCCTTGTCCTTCACGTAGACAATCTGATAACATGTGTCACTTCAGTAGGATGCCTCGTACCTCTTTGCTGTTCCCCGTTCCTTCCCTTCTCACACGCCAGACTCCGAGCCGGGTGGTGGATGTTTCGGAAAGCTCAGTGTCTGGAGAGGAGTGTTTTGATCAGCAAACTTTGCAGACAGAGCAAGGGCTTTGTCAGTCCCTGCAGGATGTCTGCAGCTCTGTCATGGTACCGGTGGTGCAGGAGGGGATGTTCCAGCTCTGAGCCTCCGTGACTTGTCAACCAGTGATGCCCAACGCCGGTCACCAGCTCGTTAAAAGTGTCACCTCTTAGCTGCTCTAAACTGACCTCCAGGCCCCTGCCTTGGGAGCAGCTGCTCTTTGTCACTGTCTGCGGGGCGATGTCCAGAGAAAAGCTTACTTTGCAAAGGTCCTGGGACTGCTCGGCTGTGAGGAGGAGGCAGAAGCTGGAACAGGGATGCAGGGGGACTTTGTGCACTTGAACCTCTGCTCTTGGGGTGGTTGCGAAAGACACGTGCATGTGGTTTGGCATAGCGGCGTCTGAGCTTGCTAGCAATCTTGATGTTAGAGACTCATCATTTCACTGGATTAAAGTACTTGTTGGAAATGGGTTGGGGTTAAGGATTAAAAAAACCTGGTTTGCGCTGTGTATGAAGCCCACCATGGTTCTAAATGCGTAACATAGAAGGAGCATGCTAAGATTTCCACGTAGCGGTCCAAGGTGCTTTTAACCACAGTTACTGGAGACTCAACTATGTTTGTCTGGAGTGGTTTGATTTTTCACCTGATGAGTGGAAAGCTTTCACTGGTGAGAGATCACCCTAGTTCATGCAAGGTGTCCGTCTCCTCTTTGAAGCTCAAGACCTTCCCTTGTGAGGGTGGGAGCAGAGAGAGGAGGGGAAGTGATGTGATGTGATCCGCTCAAAATGGGTGGCAGAAATCAGTGTTAATTTCTGAAAGGACTCTCACTTTAAATTTCTTTTGTCTATTTAAGCCAGTGAAGAAAAAGAAGATAAAACGCGAGGTTAAGATTCTGGAGAATCTGCGTGGTGGCACCAATATCATTAATCTGATTGACACCGTCAAGGACCCGGTGGTAGGTGCCTGTGTGCAGTGGTGTGTGTGGTGGGCTTGCCTCCCCGCTGGCTGCGGGCACGAGCCAGGCACTGCCCCACTGCTTCTGCTCTTGGCTCGGCTTAGGTGCTGCCTGTGCCTTCGTGCCAACCAGCACGAGCGGTGTCCAGCTCATCAGGGTCTCCTGAGGTGGGGAGGAGCAGCAGCGCTGGCCAAAATGCCGTGTTGGTGCTCGCTGCATTTCTCTTGCTGTCCTGCTCCCACTCCGCAGTGAGAGCTGGGTGGGAAGCAAAAGCTTTCTCGGGTCTCTTGGAGCAAAGAAAGGTCAAGAGGGTGTTATAAACCATGACTCTCTCTCTCTCTGTTGCAGTCAAAGACCCCTGCTCTGGTGTTTGAGTACATCAATAACACAGACTTTAAGGTGAGTGTGGACGGGAGAAGCTTCCCCTTTCTGTTGGGAGTGCTGTGATCGTGGTCAGATACTCCTTGGGAGTTATGGGGGACTTTGGAGCTTTCACCTCTGTCAGCTTCACCTTCCTCTCCCCGTGTAAATCAGAAACCTGTAAACAGGCTCTAGATGAGAAGGAATAAAAAGCTCGTGTGCCGAATCCTCTCCCAGCTTTGAGGAGTAAGTGCAACAGGTTGGATATTTTTACTCCCCTCTCAATTTATAGCTACTGCTGTGCTGTCTGTTCAGCCCAAGTTAATCCCTTTGCAGCGACACTCTACTTACAGCAGCGCAGTTGATGGAGGAGGTGACATCGATATGTGCAGGAATCCTTCAAACCTGGGGACTGGGGGGTGGCGGAGGCTGGAGAGCATGCTGCCGTGTCTGGTAGCAGGGGACTGAGCAGTCTTGAATACATCCTTTAAGCTTTCCTGCTCTTAGAAAGCATGATCGTCCCTTCCTGTGCTGCTCAGCGATCTCTTTCATCCCACGTTACGAGATGCTGCTTTTTTCTTCCAGAGCGTTACGTAGGTACATGCCTCCTAGGATGCAGCTTCAGCAGGTAACACCAAACACCCGGAGAAGGCTCCTGGGTTGGTATTGGTGGAAAGGAGGCAGCTTCTCAGCTGGTTCACCACCTCACCTGCACACCGCGAGGTGGCACATGTTTTGTCTGTCCTTCTGGGGTTGATCTGGCAAGATGAGTCCCGCTGGGTGCGACCCTGACATAGCCAGAGCTGCAGCCACGCTGGTCATAGTCTCACCACTGTTTAATCTCATGCAGAGACTTACTGCAGGGACTAGAGTCACGGGAACAGAGTAACAGCATCTGCCCTGGCTGTTGAGGGCAGGGAGACGAGTGTTGCCTCCACCAAGTAAACAGCCATGAGAGGAGCGCTCCGCGGTGACCTTTCAGGACTAATTAAAGCAGGCTTGGTTTGTCTGGGCTTCATCAGCTGACATCAGCTGGGCTGTTCCAGTGCCACATTTATGTGGGGAACGTGTCCCTGTCCTTCTCCTGGGACTCTTCATAAGGTTGATGGGGGAAGTTTTTAACTTTCTATTTAGAGATTTATTTTTAATGTCTGGCTTGAGACAAAATAGGCTGCTAGAGCAGTGGCACACCTTGCTGAGGAGTGCCTTGTGTGTCTCCTGGTCAAACTGGGATTACACCACTCTGTGGTGTCCTTAGAGGAAAAACCTATCATCAAAGATAGTCCCCTGTAACTGAAAGATGTTTGCAAGGTGGAGCATTAAGTAGGAGCTCGAGGCTGGTGGCCCATGGGGACTCTTAACTGAAAAATACAGGGTTTGGAGTGTGGGGTAGGTATGAGCTGTCACAGGTGCTGCTGCTGCCAGTCAGGCAGCATTGGTTTGGCCACAGCATAGATTCATTAAGGTTGGAGAAGACCTCTTAAGATCATCAAGTCCAACCATCAGCCCAACACTACCATGACCACTAAACCATGTCCTGAAGCGCCATGTCTATCACCTCCAGAGATGGTGATTCCACCACTGCCCTGGGCAGCTTGACCACTCTTTCAGCAGAGATTTTTCCAAATATCCAATCTAAACCTCTCCTGGTGCAACTTGAGCCTGTTTCCAGCAGAAGTAAGTGCTCAGCACTAGAAACAACAATACGAGTTTGCAGCAGATCATTTCTATGCTCCTAGGAGAAAACCTGGCTCCTCACGGAAGTCCAGCTCTACAAGTCCAAGACAGAAAGTGTTGACGCTTTTGATGCTGATGGGTACAAGGCAGGAATAACTTGTCTTGGGGATGCAAACGTGTCCCCCAGGGCATGCAGTACAGCTGTTGGTGTTCAGAGCTCATTTGTAGCCTGAATTTCCCCAGCTCTGTATGGGGCGTGGGGGTTATTTGAGCTACACTCCCCTGAGCTCTGCTCCCTCTTTGGGTAGGTTCTTGGGGCCACAGCTAAGTGGCAGATGACAGAGCTGCTACTACTCGCAGGTGCCTGTGGATATCTTCTCTACTGAGGCTTCCAAGCTGTCTCTTCCCGTGCTCTGAAGTGCCCTTGCCAAGCCAGAAGCGCAGAGCAGATGAGACCACTCGTGTTGGAGGTCTTGGCTTGCCCTATACCTCTATGCATAAAGCAGCTGGAGAGCACTCAGCCCTTGTCCTCTCTAGTGACAGAGACCTCATCTTTGTTTTGATGGGACTGCCGCTGATCTGCCCATTTCTGCTTTGTCTCCTGGATTCAGCAGTACTGATGAGCACCGTGGTCTTGCTGGCAAATCACCTTCAGGGTGTGCAGGAGGGTTCCCAGGGCAGCTTGTGCACAGCAGGCCTTTGCTGTCTGCGTTGCAGGACTGTGTTTTCTCTGTCCTGTTGGCAGCAGTTCCTCACAAGCTTGGATGTAGCCTCAGTTGTCTCCTTTCTGGCAGTTCCTTTCCTTTAACATTATTATTTTTTTGTTTCATGTTAGTACTTTCACCCCTTTGCCCATTCAGATGGCAGGACACTATTCATGTCCCATGAAAACGGCCGCTGGGCTTCCTCAGCTTGGGCATGGGCAGAAGGTGCCATTCTGTGGGGCCTAAGCCATGGCTCTGGGTGATTCCAGATGGGAAGCACAAGCGTGTATTCCACATGGTTTGCCTATTTTTAAGTGACAGTAGGAGACTTGGGTGATGCCTCCCTGGAGCTGATTACATTTTCTTCCATTATCCAGTCCCTCTGCTTGGAGCTGGTGAGGCCACACCTTGAATCTTGGGTTCAATTTTGGGCACTGCAGTATAAGAGAGACATTGAGGTGCTGGAGCAGGTCCAGAGAAGGGCAACGAAGCTGGTGAAGGGTCTGGAGAACATGTCTTATGAGGAGCAGCTGAGGGACCTGGGGGTGTTTAGTTTGGAGAAGAGAAGGCTGAGGTGACATCTTATTGTTTCTACAACTAGCTGAAAAGAGGTTGTAGAGAGGTGGTGTTGGTCTTTTCTCCCAGGTTACCAGCAATAGGATGACAGGAAATGGGCTCAAGTTGCACCAGAGGAGGTTTCGATTGGATATTAGGAGAACTTTATTTACTGCAAGAGTGGTCAAGCCCTGGAACAGACTGCCCAGGGCAGTGGTGGAGTCACCATCCCTGGAGGGGTTCAAAACCCATGTAGACATGGCACTTTGGGACATGGTTTAGTGGCCATGGTAGTGCTGAGTTGACAGCTGGTCTTGATGATCTTAGAGGTCTTTTTCAACCTTAATAATTGTATTATTCTGAAAGTGCCAGGTTTGTACTTGCAGGGAGGATGGGATGGAACTAGACTAAACGCATGTTCTGCGTGAAGATGGCAGCTTGTGTATGGGGCTGGTGTTTCTCTTTAGACCTGCTGTATTGTCATCAACAAGCACTTCAGCTGCCCGCAGTCTTCTACCTTCAATAACAGCCGCACTGCAGAGCCATGCAGGCAATGGAGTAACATCAGTGAAATTAAATCTTTTACTAATTGATTTTGAACTAGAAACAAGACGCCTGTCCTTTAACCACCAGCAGCCATCACAGATTTTGGGTAGTCCCTGAGCGTACCTGGTACCGTCCCTTTCACTGCCCTGAAGAGGCAAATCCCTCGAGAAAGAGGGGGGCAGAGAAAGGTCTCGAGGAGCGGCTCTGGGCTGGCTTTGCTATTTCCTTCTTAAAACACACTGGGCAGATTTGCAGCTGAAGAAGAGGAGATGGACATGAAAGGTGAGCAAGGAAAGATTGCTTCAGGATGTTCAGCCTGTTGTGGGGACTTTTTGAGCAGGCTTTTGAGTCGAGTCTTCTACTTCACCTGCACCTTGGTGAATGTTCAGGCCAAGCTGCTGTGTGGGAAGCGTGTGGGTGGGGTTTATCCTCGTACATCCAAGGTTTAAAAAAAATCATTGCCCTGCATCAGCGATGCAGAAGGATAAAAGGTTCTTCTCCCTTGCGTGGCTGCCAAGGGATGCTTTGGGAGCTCTTTTTTTTTCTTGGGACACTGCCTGACCTGCACCCCAAAGCGTTGTCTCTCCTCTGGCAGCTCCTCGCAGCCACCCTGTTGTTTTGCAGATGCTGCTTCCCATATGTAGCCAGCTGTGTTGCTCACTCAAGGGAGAAGAACGAGCGTTTAGCTCCTGTCAGCCCCGTGGAGAGGGGAAGCGTGTCTCTGCTTCCTCAGGCACTAGCAGAATTAGCTTACGATTGGTTATGTGATGTGTGCCAAAACATCACCGAAAGCTGGAGGCTGCCTGTGGGTGAGTTTGGCCTTTCCTTGTGCTCTGTATGGAGAAGGAAGACCAGCCCAGGTCTCCAGGGCCTTGAGAGGATGGATCTGCAAGGCAGGTGGATGCCAGCAACCATCCTGGGTGCTGGCAACCAGCTAAGCAGATGTTTGAGCTGGATTTAAGTGATCCCCACAATGATGTTTTGGATAGTTTGACTCCAGAGAGCCAGCTCTAAGGACAGACTGTGGGACACGTCTGTAAAGAAGGTGTCTGCTCTCCATTGCTAGGCTGGGCAGGGGATTTGGAGCCTCAAAGCCTTCTTGAGACAGCTGCTGTGTGGGACGCGCTTGCAGTGGAAACCTTGGCTCTGTCCTTCAAAGCCTTCTGCATTCACCAGCTGCCAGCAGCGGGGCTGAGCACCCTGCTGCCAAGACTGTTCCCCATGGCCAGCGGAGCCTGGGCACTGCTAGCCACGCGGTTGGCCTTGGCAAAGCGAGGTCAAAGGTGCTGGGTTTCACAGGCAACTCTTCTAGGGAAGTCTGTTGAAAGCTGGTTGCCCAATGACTGCCACTGCTGAAGGCTACGAGTCAGAGAAGCGACAGCATCATGGGGCTGAGAAGAGAGGCACTGGTGACCTCCCTGTGTACAGGGACATGTTCTAAGCATCTCTGTCCCCCCCATAGTGCTTGTTACTGAAGCAAACCATCCAAACCAGCTCCTGGAGGGGCTCAGCTGTCCTCTGCTGACCCTGGGTCATGCATCAGAACCACGCACAACTGAGTTGGGAAATCTATCCCTGCTGTAGCTTGTGGCTATGTCTTTTTTGCTCCCTGATCACTTGTCTGCTTCAGTGGGTTGCTCCAAAGTGTTAGGATCATCCCAGCTCGTGAGAATACAACACAGCTTGTATTCTGGAGTCTGTTAAAGTTCTGCCTGTGTAAGTGACACTCGTACGTTGTCAAATGATTTCCCAGAGCGGTATTGGGGGTGGTGGGGCTGTTTGGAACTGATCCTAAGTAAGGCAGGATCCTGAGGACCTCATCATGGGCCTGGAGGGAATCCGAGGCCAGAGCTGCTTTTTTGGAATGTGAATTTCAATCTCTCACTCCGGGATTTTTCCTGAAGCTGCCAACTGGTGCCCGTGATGGGCAGCTGGCTCCAGTGCTGATGCAATCGGTGATTTGACTGAGCTGTAAGATGATCCTTGTTTGTTAGAAAGGGCAGAGGGGTCCGGCCCTACTGCTGCCCTGTGAATGTCCTTCCTTGCCCTGCCCTGGCATCTCACCTTACTTTCCCTGGGTGAGAGCACAGGGTTGGGCTGGCACCGTTGCCAATGACAGACATAGAGCAGAAGGCAGGTCTGGGGCCAGTTGTGACCTGGCGTGGGAGCAGCAGCGTGATGAGGTCTCCAGTGATGGTGCTGGTAGCACAGTGCAGGTTAAAGTGCACCCTGGATCTTTGTCGCTTCCACGTGAGTAGCTGCAGAAGGACACACAGGAGAGGAGGATGGCAAACGTGTGCTGGCAGCAAGCGCTTCACTGGGCCTCCAAGCTGTGCTCTCCTTGGCCCCACAAACATTTCGATGGTGTTGAGTTGCATTAGCCTTTATCCTTGGAGAGAGGGGAGCCTCCATGGCTCTCTCTACCCTTTGTGCTTCCTCACCCCATGTTCTTTAGGTTGTTTTTCTCCCCCGTCCCACCTTGAGCCCATTTGCTCCCAGCCTTCCTGCTCTGCTGTTGTCCTTGTTGTCAAGTCACTGTGATTACTTTGCATGTGAGCAGAAAGTCAAGATCATCTGTGCCAACTCCAGCATGCTCTGAAGGGCTTGTTCTCTCCTCCTTGGACAAACAGCCTGCCTGCCTCCTGCTGCAAAGAAGTCCTGACAGATCCAGATGATCCCAGTAGCATTTCATGGGAGCTCTTGTGTCCTTTCTGGATTTTCGGAGATCAGGACAGCCCTCAGGAGTGGCAGCATTCACTGGGGATCTGGAATGGGATCAGGGGATGGGGGTGTAGGAAACAAAACTAGTCCAAATCTGCAGTATTTACTTTTTGTTTCTCTTCTTTTTTTTTTTTTTTTTTTTTTCCCCTCCCTCCCCAAATCTGTTTCAGCAACTGTACCAGATCCTGACAGACTTTGATATTCGGTTTTATATGTATGAGCTGCTGAAGGTGAGTGGCATTGCACGTGGTGGTCTGGATGTGGAGAGGGGCAGGACTGGGGCTCACAGGGCACTGCTCCTGAGGAGTTACTCCTTTCATGGTCAGTGCAGAATCCAGGTCTCATAACCTTGGGAGATGTGGGAAGAGATCTGGTTACCTGGCTTGTTGTTGTGAGGTATCAGAGCCAAACTAGGGACCTTTTGTCACCTCCCAAGTCTCTGATTCTCTGGGGTCTGTTCTTTCCCCATGAAGCGTTTGTGATTGCTAGTGGCCAGGTAGGGCTGTGCTCAGTCTCCTTGTGTCTCTAGCACCGCTGGGATGCTGTGAGGAAAATCAGCTCTCAGCCAGACCCAGTACAAGCGCCAAGAGATATTTGCAGGGCTGGGGGCCTGGGGACTCCTTAGCACCACTTGGAAGAGAGGGATTGCCCACTCCAGACTTCCTTCTGCTGCAGTATTCAAACGCAGCATCAGGAGGTGACTTCTGCCCACTTGGTCTTAGACCCTTGTGTCTCTGGGTGGGAGATCTAGGACACTTCAAGCTGGCCAGCTTGGTTCCCTGTGGTCACAGAGCCCCATGGATGTGATCCTGAGGAACAAAGCTTCTGGTTATGCTGGCTGTTACATGTTGATATGACACTGGTCTTTTGCTTTGAGCCCTCCCAGCCAAAGCTTTCTCTAAATACCTCCTCTTACTAGCTGAGCTTGCACCACCCCATGGAAACGCTCACGGAGCCATACGACAGATCTATGAGATTTGCTGCCTCGCTGGGGTCTCCAGCAAGGACACGAGAGAGAGCAGGTCTTTAGGGAGAGCTTACAGGTTTTGGCTGATCCCAGGGCTGTGCTGCTGGAGCAGCAGCTTGGCTGTGTCAGGTCCTAGCATGGCCTCAGTACTTCTGGGCTGGCACTTTGCAGGTCCCCTGCCTCTGGAAATGAGTGGGACAGGCTAGGGAAAGCCCTTTGTGCTCCATGACGGTGACTGCAGGAGACTTCCTGGAATAGATCTAGTGGGCTTGAGGAGGCTTTCTTCTCTGCAACCCCCCCCTTGCTGCACCTCTCTGTAAAGGAAATGCCTTCCTGTTGAAAGTTGGAGGGAATCTGAGGCAGCCCAGGATGAGGGTGCGAGGGGGGATGAGGTTGGGACAAGCAAGAACAGTTTCCTCCCTGGAAGCACTTTGACCAACCTGTTACAGATCTTCTGTATTAGAGATTCCAGGACCACCGTTTGCTGTGAGTCCTGTTGGCGGAGAAGCCACACGTCATTGCAGGGCTATTCCCTGAGGCCTTGCTGTAATGGAAGCTGATGCCTCCTGTGCTTCCCACTGCAGCAAGGGCCCAAGGACAGGGTTACTTCCCTGGCATTGATGTCTTGGATATTGAGTAACTGCAGGCTGTACCCTCCCTGCTGCTGGAGATCTTGGAGCATCTGATAGATGTTGATGGATGGATCTCCCTTCCCCTTGGAGATGAGGAAGCAACATTCCTACCCCTTGCTCAAGGGAACAGCTGCATGGGGGGGTGAGCGGTGCAAGGTCATGGAGTTGGAGAGTTTGTGTGTGCTCCTGCCTTCAAGCTTTAGGCAGCATCGCCCTCCCTCGGGCGCTATCTCTTGCCTTTTGTAAGTGGAGTTGTGGCTTAAATAGGCAGGACAGAGGTGACTTTCTAGCTTGAGTAGGATTTGGGACACAGGTGGAAAGCTGCACTAGAAGGACATAATATGTAATAATCATCTCCTTCTGGGGTAAAGAGCATGACCTAGGAAGCACAGGGCTACCCAGGTTGGAGCATTGGGCTTGCTACCAGGCGGGGCACTTCTCTGCATCGTGTTCTTCAGAGACTGTGCAGGGAACATGGTTCCAGGACCTCTGAGTGCAGCAGAACATGATATCAATACAGTCTTGTTGCCACCTTGTCACTTCATGTACAGCATAAGAGCTGAAAATGGCAGTTTCTCATGCCAGGGTTGCAGCACTTATGAACAGGGCTTTTGTGCTCCGGGCCGAGAACTGTCTGTTGAACTGCTGATGCTGCACCTGTGGTGGTTACAGCCATGTCTAACGTGTGTGTATGTGTGTTTGGCAGGCCCTGGATTACTGTCACAGCATGGGGATCATGCACAGGGACGTCAAACCCCACAACGTCATGATAGACCACCAGCAGAAAAAGGTACTGTGGCACCAGGGCTTAGAAGCAGGGTTTTTATCAGGGGGAAACTTGAAACTCTGCCGCCTCTGTACCTGGGCAGTGGTCCTTACCCCGTTAACCATTCTTTACCAGCTCCCCTTTGCTTGTGCCTGTGTCATGAGATGGCCAACATCCCACTGGAGAGCACCGCAGTGGGAGTTCATGGCTTGGAGGTTGCTCTTTCCCAGCCAACCACGCCGGGGGTTTCTTTGCTGAGAGGAGCAGGTCTGGGCTGTTACCTCCATCTGGGGAGGGGTGGCAGTAGGTGCAGAGGCCCTGAGCAGAAGGAGGGTGACCGTGTCTGAAATACACATGTATATTTTTGCCTAGGGAACATAAGCTCCTCCTGCAGCGCAACCTGCTTGTCCCACGGTGGCTTCTTGGCGGGTGCTAGTTACATCACGGGAAACATTAAGGTTTATAAGGAGGCAGAAGTCTCTTGTTAGACCTGCTGTCCTGTAACATGGCAGGTCATCCATCCCTGCAGCTGTGGAGGAAATGGTCTGCATTGCAGGATTGTGGTGGGCCTCCATCCTACCTTGTTTCCTGCTCTCAGCCCCCAGCTTTTGCCAGTTCCTTGGTATGCAGTGACCCGGCTGCTATGGCTAGTGGTGCTGTAAGGAGCTGGTTGCCCAGCAGTAACCATCTGCTTTGACTCAGGAGGCACAGGAGGTCTCTAAGCTGGGCTTTGCCTGACCAGAGCACTGCTGAGAGCTTCTCCTGTCCTTTAGAGCTCCTCCCTGCACCTTGGGGCTCCATGCATGCATCCCAGGATTGAGAGGTTTGGCCAGTGTGGCTTCACCTGACTGGCTCACACAGGGGCTTCTGACTCTGTGTCTCTTTCTCGCTTGTTCAGCTGCGGCTCATAGACTGGGGTCTGGCTGAATTCTACCATCCTGCTCAGGAATACAATGTCCGTGTGGCCTCTAGGTACTTCAAAGGACCAGAGCTCCTTGTGGACTACCAAGTAAGAATCTGCCTCCTCCTTGCTAGCCAGTGGTACAACTTGTGGTTGCACTTTTGGCTGCCTTTGCCTGCCAGGGCATTGCCCGCTTTGGAAAGCGGCTGGCTGTGAAGTGAAAAGGTTGAGGTTGCCTCTGTGGTTGGGGAACTGGACCATGGTGAGCGTGCCTTTTCTGACAGCTTCTCCTTTTTTTTTTTTCCCCCTCAGATGTATGACTACAGCTTAGACATGTGGAGTTTAGGCTGTATGCTGGCAAGCATGATCTTCCGAAAGGAGCCCTTCTTCCATGGCCAGGACAATTACGACCAAGTAAAGACTTTGCTCCCTGGCTTATTTCATGGGACCTTTGTCACCACCTTATCTCTGTGTGTGTAGTGGGGAGGTTCTGGGGATGGAACCACCATGGATGTTGCTCCATGCTTGGTGAAGCCATTTGGGATTATGCTTCGCTGCCTTGTTTTCCACATGTTTCAAAAACAAGGGATATATTCTTTCCATCTGGGATGTTTCCAGAAGAAGAGCTCTTAGATTTGGGCAGCAAAATCTAAGAAGTTGATTATCTTTATTTATGGTTGGACTCGATGATCTTAAAGGTCTTTTCCAACCTAAAAGATTCTATGATTCTGTGATCTAAATCTGCAGAAGAGTGGTGGCCTGCTCTTCTGCTCTCTCTCAACATGCTTCTCGTTCCAGTTGGTTCGCATCGCAAAGGTCCTGGGCACAGATGAGCTGTATGGGTATCTCAAGAAGTACCACATAGAACTGGACCCACACTTCAATGATATCCTGGGCCAGTAAGTGGAGAAGTGAAATGCTGCCTTTTTTTCTTGTAACATGGAGAGGGGGATAAACTGATGTCCACCCCCTTAAAGGACTGTCCGCAAAGGCCTGCTTTGGTCTGCTGGGTCACAGTGCTGCTTGCAGGCCTCCCATCTGGCTGCTCATGTCATCTCAGGAGGTCACTGAAATGCAGGCTCTTTCCTTTTACCTCTCCCATGGTCCACAAGCTGTCCCCTGTTTCTTCCTTCTCCTGCTCGTTGACATCCTAAAAGTGAAGATGTAGACACTGGAGTTAAGTGTGGGCTTAGGGGCACAAAATCTCCTGGCTGAGACTTCTGGAAAGGACAAGAGGTGGATACTATAGAGAGGACAGCTTCTATGGGGCAAGCCAGGGCACTCCTGGTCCCAAGGGGGTCACCCTGCCTGCTGTCATCCCTGTACACAGGAGGGAATGTGCAACATTGTGCCTTTCACAGGCGTGGGACATCCAAGCGGTTGTGTACATGCAGAAAAGGTTTTCCTCCCTTTGGCAAGTGCTTGTGCAAGGAAGAGCTGTAGGGATTGCCTCTCACAACCATCTCTCCTCTGAAGTGGGTAGTGGCAGGTGATCTCCCCAGGACCTCTGGGTACTGCTGTGCTGGTCAGAGCTGGGCAGTGATAGCTGGTCCCTTTGCAGGCATTCCCGGAAGCGCTGGGAGAACTTCATCCACAGCGAGAACAGACACCTGGTCAGTCCTGAAGTCCTAGACCTCCTGGACAAGCTCCTGCGATATGACCATCAACAGAGGCTGACCGCCAAGGAGGCGATGGAGCACCCTTATTTCTGTGAGTCTGTGGAGAAGCTGGGGCCAGCTGGGATGGAGAAGGGTCTTGGGTTGTGGGGGCAAATTTGGGCTCCCTGCTTTACAAAAGCCTGAGGAGCTCTCTGGGGCTTCAGGGCAGTTTCTCTGGAAGGGTTTGCCAGGGTGGAGCTTCCGCTCTACTAAACGCTGCTTCCCCCTTCCTGCCTGCTCTGTGTCTCCTGCAGATCCAGTGGTGAAGGAGCAGTCCCAGCCCAGCTCAGAGAACGCTGTGCTCTCCAGTGGCCTGACAACAGCACGATGAAGACTGGAAAACGACGGGTAATTCAAGATGTTTACAAATAAAAGCAAAACCTTCGGTCACACAGTGAAGGGAAAAGAACCAAGGACCCCCCCCTCCTTCCCTTCCCCTTTATACTCGGCAGAAATCTAACCTTGGGGGGGGGGCGTCATAAACCTCAGTTCCTCTCTGGTGGTTGTGGTTAATGTAACTCTAACCCTGTGGTACCAAAGCCCTGGGCAAATGGTCTTGCAAGAGCTAAACATGTAGTGATATCCCCAGGGCTCAACACAATTGATTCTGGTTCACATCTCTATGGATCCTTCTCTTCCTTCTCAGTCCAGCCTTCCCCACCGTGCTGGTGGGGACAAATTGGTCGTTCCACCATCAGCCCTTAGCATGCCTCTTTCTAAACATGCCTTTCTGACTTGTAGACTCTAGATGAACCAAATTCAGGCTGGGGGTTAGCAGGTGCAACTCTGTGTTGAGGTCCAAGTCCTACTGCTCACTCTGGGCTTGAATTTGGCCCTTGAATTCCAGTTTCAATTGCAGATGCTGGGACAGTGGGGGGGGGGGAGGTTCGGCGAAAACAAACCAGCCCACAAACCCAGTAGCATCTCAGGATTGGTTTGGAGCGTTAAAGCCAAGGCGCTGATCCGAGTTGCTGGGGAGAGGCAAGGTCCCCCCTCCAGGCGTGTTTGACAAAGGCTCGCTCTGAGAAGAAACTCAATAGACCTGCTTTGGGAATTTGTGAATGTGAGGGCTGCTCTCGTGGCCGGAGAGGGGAGGGACTGTCCCGACTTTCCCACCAAGCTCAGGAAAGTCAGTGTTGCACGATTTCTTGTGATAGGTGTGCAACCACGTACCTCACGACGTGGCTCCCATGAGAATTCATGCCAGACGCAGACTTGGGCCAGAGCACAGCTCTGGAGCGGTTCATCCAGCACCGCAGGACGGAGGGGTGGAGAGGAGGCCGGGGAGGAGAGCGCAGGGAGGGGGGAGGACCAGCAGACAGCGGCAGGCTCTGCCAGGGAGGGGGCTGTGCAGCTACTGAGCCAGGACCTGGGATCCCACACAGTGTTTTGCGAAGGCAGCCGGTTGTTGGGTTTGGGGGTGCCGATCCGGCGGGGGGGGGTGGGGGGTTCGTCTTGCGGGTTCTTTCATCAGATCCCTTGATGGCTTTATAGCCCCACGATTCACAGTTGCCTCCTCTACTTGTTCTGTGTGTTAACTTCATCAAGTGGTTCTGGTGACACTCAAACCTAGAAGCTGGAGATAGTGTTTTCCCACCAGCACCCGAACACAGAATTTCCTTCTGCGGCATTGTCGAAATAGTTAATTTTTTTATAAGGTTGCAATGTTTCTATTTGAAACATCTGTTTACATTCCATATTCCAATAAAGTTCTATTGGCATCGATAGCAGGTCAATCCATTTGTATAATTCACTGAAACCAATAAATATCTATACGTCTGAACGTCTGCCGTCTTGAATCTATGGACTAGCCAGAAGGAGCGAGAGCTGAAGGGGTTGCCTCCTCGAGGAGGTCAGGTTGGCTTCTCCAGCCCCTCCTGTCTGGGTATTTTGGGATCTCTTAGTCTTTGGTTGTACTTCACGCTGTCAGCCCTGAGAGGTTCACTCTGGCAGATTGTCTCCGCTTCCACGGGGCTGCCGAGGAAGTGCAAGGGTTTGGGTACGGCTTGGGAGTAGTCAACTGTTGTGGTATGTTGGACTCAAACAGCCAGAGGTGCTGGTTTCAGACTGTCTGAGATACGGCTGGAAGTTGGGATTCTCCACATGTGTACACACCCATGCTTGTCTCGTCTCAGCCTGGGTGGGTGGCTTTCGCTGAAGATGTGCTGAGCAGGGAGTAGCTCTTCTTCCCTTTCACCTTGGGATGTGACCAGTGCATGAGCTCAGGTGGTCCTGACTAATATCAGCTCTCCTGCAGATGCTGCTGAAGGCTTCAGCGAGTGTTTCCAGCCCTTTGTCCTTCCACATGCCCGACCTACAGGCTGCTTGGCCTGAGAAGCAAGGGGGTCTCTTGTTCTCTTAAGCTGTGCCAATACCACCAGGGTTGGTTTTGGGGTCTAATATCAATTTCTGAACTGATTTTAAACCTGTCTTGAATTGGTCCATTGAGGAGATGCAGGAGTGGATGTGTCGTGGCCCGACCAAGTTGCTGCGGGGGCAACTTGCCCGTTTTCCAGCTCTTGTGTGTTGGCGTTGCCAGCTCCTGGAGATCCAGGGCAGAGAGGCATGGGGGAGAAGAATGGGTTCAGAGTGAGAAATTGGAGAGGTGAGAAATGTTGATCGTGATATATGAGTAGTTGACAGCATCCAAACCTGATGGTGGAGTTTCACAGTGGTGCTTCAGGAACTATCCGTTCTGTCAACCGGAGTCAGATATTCTTTCCTCAAGCAGAGAGGTGCTCTTCCCAGCCCGTGAAATGGCTTTCCCTGGCTGCAGTAACCAGAGAGGCTGGAACAACCTGCCCTGTATCTCCTCACATCCTTACCACAGCTCTAGGGTGGGGTGAGCTGTGACTGGTTCATCCCGGAGGGAAACACGGCAGCCGAGCAAGCATAGTCTGGGAGCAATGAGAACGTGGAGTCTCCTCATCCCAGGGTGGTGTGGACACTTGGCTGCAGCTCAGGCGAGTTTCTCTGCACCCACCAGCCCTTCCAGCACTCATAGCAGGAAACCCTGCTCTTCTCCGGACCTTAGCAAGGCTTTGTCCTGCCTACAGGGACAGTCAGGAGCTGGAGGAGACACTGTCTTGTCCTTAGGAATGAAGGAAACTGGGGAAGATGCATCTTCATGTGGTTTCTCCTGGAGAAAGTCCTGCTGCATGTCCTGGCCCCAGGTTTCTAGCAGAGGTGGAGCACGGCTTTAGCTGTGCCTTGTAAGAGGAAAGGCTCAAAACCAGAACCATGGCAGCCGTGGAGGGGGGCGGTGGGAGAGGGATGTGGAAAGCGGCTTCCCCAGCTTGTCCGTGCCGGTTGCAAGAGTGCTGTGGTGTGACGGGAGCCTTTAGGGGGGCTAGAGGAGAAGTTTGTGGTGTTGGAGGGAGACAATGCAGGAGGCTTGGGAGAAAAAAGTCCCAGCTTGTGTCTGGCTGCCAATGGAAGTGCTGCTTTACTGGACTTAACAAGACCAAGTGCTGGGTCCTGCACTTGGGTCACAACAATGCTCGGCAACGCTCCAGGCTGGGGGAGGAGCAGCTGGAAAGTGCCCGGCAGAAAAGGACCTGGGGGTGGTGGCTGACAGCTGGCTGAAGATGAGCCAGTGTGTGGCCAAGAAGGCCACCAGCATCCTGGCCTGTATCAGAAATGGTGTGTCCAGCAGGAGTAGGGAAGTGATCGCGTCCCTGGACTTGGTGCTGGTGAGGCTGAAGCTTGAGTGCTGGGTTCAGTTTTGGCGACCACAGCAGAAGAGAGACATTGAGGGGCTGGAGTGGGTCCAGAGAAGAGCAACAAAGCTGGTGAAGGGTCTGCAGAACATGTCTTATGAGGAGCAGCTGAGGGACCTGGGGGTGTTTAGTTTAGAGAAGGATGAGGAGAGACCTTATTGCCCTCTACAACTCCCTGAAAGGAGGTTGTAGAGAGCTGGGTGTTGGTCTCCCAAGTTACCAGCAATAGGATGAGAGGAAATGGGCTCAAGTTGCACCAGAGGAGGTTTCAATTGGATATTAGGAGAAATTTCTTTACTGCAAGAGTGGTCAAGCCCTGGAACAGGCTGCCCAGGGCAGTGGTGGAGTCACCATCCCTGGAGGGGTTCAAAAAAACCTGTACATGTGGCACTTCTGGACGTGGTTTAGTGATCATAGAATCATAGAATCACAGGAGTTGGAAGGGACCTCTGGATATCATCTAGTCCTGCCAGAGCAGAATCGTCTAGAGCAGGTCACACAGGAACGCATTCAGATGGGTTTTGAAAGTCTCCAGAGAAGGAGCCTCCACAGCCTCTCTGGGCAGCTGGTTCCAGGGCTCTGCCACCCTCAAAGTAAAGAAGTTCCTCCTTATGTTTAAGTGGAAGTGGAACACATGGTAGTGTTGGGTTGATGGTTGGACTTGATGATCTTAGAGGTCTTTTCCAACCTTTCTATGATTCTGTGACTGCGTCTCTCCCTTGCCTTGCTCATCCCTGCCTTATCCTCTCACCCTGCCACCCCTTCCAGAGCAGGCTGGGGATCTCCCGCTGTCCACACATGTGGAGGGCCATGGAGGGAGCGGCTGTGCTGGAAGACTGCCCAGCCACCTCCTCCTCATCTGGGGCCTGAGGAGCTCTGTTGAGCCAGCAGCATCCCATAACGCTCACTTCCCTCCTCCCATCTCTCCTCAGGTCTGATGCCATTGCTCCCAGTTTTCCATAAGCAGGATGAGAACCCACCCAAATGTCTTATCAGCACGTGTAGAGTGACTGAGAGCAGGGCTGTGCACATGCCTGGATGGGTCTCACCTCTGTGACCACAGCCCTTCCCACCGAGAGTTGAAGGTTCTTCTGCCTCTAGGTCTTTGTTGAGCGTTTGCTGACCCAGAAAGTGTGGAAAGCAGTTGTGGGTTTGTTGTTCCTGGGTGATGGCCCCAGTGCTAATGCTGGTAGCCTTCTTTTCCCAGCCCATGGGCCTTGGGCACAGCTCTGTCTCCGCGCTCCAGGAGCTCCCATCTCTTCCTCTTTCTGGGGCTGAGACTCTCCTCCTCCCCAGAACCATCACTGCAAAGCCCTGAGCTTGGAGCTCCTGCCTGTAGACCTCTGCATCGTAGCAGTGTGGTTCTTCACGGACAGCTCTCAGGAGAGCCTGGCTGCAACGCTGGTGGTTGTCCAATCTGTGCCCTGGTCTTAGACGTTAACAGACCACTTGAAACACTGGTCTAAAAACCACCAGCTGGACTCTGTACGACTGTACCTGGGCCACTTCTCTTCCATTGTCCCATTCCTTCACTGCCCACGTGTTTCACCCTACACAGTTTTCCCTTCTACTGAAGCTGCCCAGGCTGAGGGTACCTCTGAGACAAGGCTCTTGCCTGGGAAAGACAGACCTGTTCCTGGGCAGTGGCTGAAGTGGAAATACAGGACTGAGTCCTCACACAAAGCCGGCGAGTGGTACCAGTAGAGATCTGCCAACCCCGTCCTTGTGCATCACACCTGGAGATCATAGAATCGTAGAATGGCCTAGGTTGGAAGGGACCTTAGAGATCATTTAATCCAACCTCCCTGTCATGGGCAGGGACGCCTCTCAACTAGATCAGGCTACTCAAGGCTCTGTCCAACCTGGCCTTGAACACCTCCAGGGAGGGGGCAGCCACAACATCTTTGGGCAATTTATTCCAAAGTCTTGCCACCCTCGTACTGAAGAATTTCTTCCTAAGATCTAATCTAAATCTATTCTCCTTCAACTTAAACCCATTACCCCTTGTCCTATCAGTGGGCGCTCTTGTAAAAAGTCCCTCCCCAGCCTTCCTGTAGGTTCCCTTCAGGTATTGGAAGGCAGCTATTAGGTCCCCCCGAAGTCTTCTCTTTTCAAGACTGAACAACCCCAGCTCCCGCAGCCTGTCCTCGTAGCAAAGGTGCTCCAGCCCTTGGATCATCTTTGTGGCCCTCTTCTGAACACGCTCTAACAGATCTATGTCTCTCTTCTGGTGGGGACACCAGAACTGGACGCAGTATTCGAGGTGGGGTCTCACAAGAGCAGAGTAAAGGGGGAGAATCACCTCTCTTGACCTGCTGGCCACGCTTCTCTTGATACATCCCAGGATGTGGTTGGCCTTCTGGGCTGCACCAGCGCACTGCCGGCTCATGTTGAGCTTCTCATTTATCAACACTCCCAAATCCTTCTCTTCAGGGCTACTCTCAACCCACTCTGTACCCAGTTTGTATTTGTGCCTAGGGTTGGCCCGACCCAGGTGAAGGACTTTGCATTTTGACTTGGTGAAGCTCATGCAGTTAGCACTGGCCCATTTCTCAAGCCTATCAAGGTCCCTCTGGATGGCATCTCTTCCCTCAAGTGAGATGGGCCCATGTGGGGCCAGATGTGGAGATGTACATTGGGTAAGTTCAAGCTACTGGTGCTGTAGGTCCTTCACCAAGGCACAGTGTGATGGCAGCCCTGTTGTACCCAGGACCGTGCTGATCTCTGGCGCCTAAATTCAAAAAGTCTTTTTTTTGGCTGGTGTAGATCTGGCCAGTGACAAGAACCTGCACCTGCAGGAAAGAGCCCAGGGCAGAGTCCACCTGAGATCCACGTGTTGTGCAGACATACACTGAACTGAGGTTCATGCAGCGTAGTCACACGTCCAAGCGCTGTTGTTACCTCCCCTATCCCTCTCCTGACACCACTGGGTCATGCCACCTATTCCCACCTGTGGCCTGCAGCAGCCCAGGTCCTCTCCAAGTCAACAGCTTGTCCCTAAAAGATGCTCTCAATGACCATTAGAATCATCAAATGGTTTGGGTTGGAAGGGACATCAAAGATCATCTCATTCCAACCCCCCTGCCATGGGCAGGGACACCTCCCACTAGACCAGGTTGCTCAAAGCCCCGTCCAGCCTGGCCTTGAACACCTCCAGGGATGGAGCTTCCACAGCTTCTCTGGGCAACCTGGGCCAGGGTCTCACCACCCTCAGAGGGAAGAGCTTCTTCCTAATTTCCAATCTAAATCTCCCCTCTTTCAGTTTGAAGTCATCACCCCTCGTCCTATCACTCCAAGCCCTTGTGAAAAGTCCCTCCCCAGCCTTCTTGTAGGCCACCTTCAGATACTGGAAGGCTATGAGGTGTCCCTGGAGTCTTCACTCCCAAGGATCTCACACTCCTTGCAGAAGTCATTGCTTTGTTCTTGGTTTTGTTCTAGGTGTTGTCTGAATTTTGTTCTGGTTTCACTGGTCTTTCAGCTGGCCTACTGGGCCACCCCGAGGCATCTGCTGTCCAGCCATGGCTGAGGCTGAGAGTGAGATGGTCCAGGTTAGGATTTCCCAGGCCATCAAGCTGGACTGTGTGCTCCAAGGCAAGCACAGACTTGGTGACACTGGAGGAGCTGCTGTGTTTTGCTTCTGTAACTGCACCCAGCAATGTGAAACTTCAGAGGAGCAGCATTTCAGGAGCTTCCTGAAGATCTCATTCCTCTGAAGGCATTGGATTGCTGGCAACTCTTGAAGGGCAGGAAATGCTTTAGCAGACAGTTATTTCTGGAACAGACAACCTCTCCTCACTTCTTGGACCAGGTTATTCTCTTAAAATGGGCCTTTTCCTCCACCTGCTCCCCAAAATCCAAACCCTCTACACCCTAGGAACTGGGAACGGGGGTGATGTGATGTGCCAATATCTCCCGGGTAGACAATATCAGCATGTGAGTCTCATTGAAATACATCTCCCAGAGGCCTCCTTCTGAACACCAGCCTTGATTATGGACGTGTGTTACATCTCATGAGGCTTCTCTGTTTCTGCCCTCTCCTTTCGCCTGAACATGCCTGGGTGAGAGGCTACAGAGAAGAAGAAGAGAGGTCACAGGTATAATTTCCCTCCAGAATTCATTGAGCAATAGGCACCATTTCAAACCACAATGGGTTTCCGAGAGTACCTGGTGAGTGGAGAGTGTGTGAGTGAACAGGCCCTCCAGGAAGGGCAGCTGGATGTTTGTCCCGGTTGTCTCCTACCACCTGATGAAGAAGAACAAGTTATTTAATTGGGCCGTATGATGGGTAGTCTAATCCAGTGACCAACTACAGCTGATGGTTTCTAAATAACTTCTTGGTTTTTGTGTGCTGCACTAGTTTGAGAACTCGTAAAGGAAGAGGCGAGTGCTGCTAACCCCAGTGCTGTGAGGAGCTGTGCCTTTGGGACAACAAGGCCAAGTGCAAGGTCCTGCACCTGGGTGGGGGCAATCCCAAGCACAAATACAGGCTGGGCAAGGAGTGGTGGAGAGCAGCCCTGGGGAGAAAGACCTGGGGGTGCTGGTTGATGAAAAAGCTCAACATGAGGCAGCAGTGGGTGAGTGCAGCCCAGAAAGCCCCAGCCGTGTCCTGGGCTGCATCAACTTTATAGCCCTGCAGTTCAATGCCAGGCTCTTGTTGCTAATTAATGCCCCATTCAAGTCCTTCTGACAACCACAACATTGCCTGCTTGTTCTGCTTGTCTTTTCCTTGGGCTACAAACACTCCAACTGTCATAGAATCCTAGAATGGTTTGGTTTGGAAGGGACCTCAAAGATCATCTAGTTCCCACCCCCTGCCATGGCAGGGACACCTCCCACTAGAGCAGGTTGCTCAAAGCCCCATCCAACCTGGCCTTGAACACCTCCAGGGATGGAACATCCACAGCTTCCCTGGGCAACCTGCACCAGGGTCTCACCACCCTCAGAGTGAAGAACTTCTTCCTTATGTTTAATCTAAATCTCCCCTCCTTGTGTTTGAAGCCATCACCCCTTGTCCTATCACTACAGACCCTTGTAAAAAGTCCCTCCCCAGCTTTCTTGTAGACCCCATCCGGATCTCCATATGGGCAGCTTCCTGCTCAAACAAGCCAGGCAGCTGGACCTGCTGCCCCTCTCCTCTGGGAGGAGACCCTCACACAGCACTGGTGTTCCTGCATGCCTCAAAGCATCGAGCTGGAGGTGTTGCACTGACAGCACTGCTGGCTTCCAGAGCTCTTCTGCCCCTTCCTCCCACCATGTCCAGCCTGCCTCATGATGGTCATCTCTGGTGTCAGCGAGTGCAAGATCTGGCCCAAATCCACGTTGGGATGAAGCAGTTCTGGCCTGAAATTCTGTCTGAGGAAATGCCACCATGACAGCAAGCATGGTGCAGAACTGGGACAACCTCCCACACTGGCTGATGCATGGAGGCTCCTCTGGAAAGCACGGATTTCCAGATGTTCCAGAGGTTTCTGACCTAATAAGGCAGCAGCCTTCAGCACCAGCATGTCCCTGGTAGTCCCGCACGGGCACAAAGCAGAACCAGAGAGCTCTGGGTGTATGGCTGCAGCCAGCTTTAGCCTGCTGCTCCGAGAAGCACCGTGGCTGGGATGGAGGGAGGGAGGGAACGATGGAGGGCTGGGTGGTCATCTGCTGAAGTGCACAGGCTGCTCCGAGCAGCACTGGGACTAGGAGGGATGGAGGGAGAGCAGGAGGGATGGCTGGATGGACGGATGGACAGAGGGAGAGAGGGAGGGAGGGAGGGATGCATGGATGGATGGATGGGTAGATGAGTGGACAGGTGTTACCTGCTGATGTGCACAGGCTGCTCTGAGCAGCACTGGGACTGGGATGGAGCGAGGGAGGGAGGGAAGGAT
>JAVFHW010075694.1:0-51893 GCA_032159205.1 Eurystomus glaucurus suahelicus
GGGGCCCCGGCGTCCTGCTGTCCTTGGAAAGCCGCGTGACACCGGGATGGAGCGTTCGTTCGCAGCTCCTCGAGCAGTTTGGGGTTTTGAAGAAAGAGAGGAAACCAGCCGGAAAATATTGGGGTTAATCAAGGGACAAATCAAAGAAAACAAGTTGCAGGACAGTAGTAACTCGGTGTCCCTCGGGCCTTTCAGGTGTCCGTAAGGTTTTGTATGGCCTGGGATTCCTGCAGGGAATGTTGGCGCCTCTTGCTAGCTCCTGTTGTTATCTTTACTTTCTGATTTAACTCAGAAGCGTACTCCTGTGTCCGAAGGCAGAGGACACAGATCCAGGGGCTGAAGCGGTCATTGCAGTGCCGTCAAGTGCTGGATACTTGGGAGTGAAGCAGTCCACAGCTTTTCCCATGCCCTGGTTTTATACAGCAAGAGCTGCCTTAATTGAACCAGAACGTGCTAAATCTATTCATTTTTGACAGATTTAGCAACAGCCCACTACATTCTCTTCCGGCTTGCATACAGTTCACACGCCTCCATTTCCAAGGTGCCTTTTCAGCCCCTGGGTGCGCAGAGCCTCGAGCGGAGCGGAGCGGGCTCTCCAGAGCCCTTGGAGACCTCATGGTGCAGCTTCCTGGGCCTGCCGAGTTCCCAAATTCCTGACTACGTACAGAGCTAGGAAGGTGGTTCCCTACCTACGTTACTACTTGAGTAATCATTTTTAAATGCACATTCTCCAATCTTTGCTGTTATAGAAAAATACAGGTTTTAAACTTGCTGTTATGCCCCAGAGCACCAAGGTTCTTGGAAATACAAGACTGCCCGAGGGTAAAGTGCTTTATTGAGGTACACATTTATAAATCATCCATAACCACTTGTAAGCTCTTTAACATAGGCTTAAGCTCCATTGATTTTAGGGCACTTAAATAAGTGCAGTTAAATGCCTGAAAATGGTACCTAAGGAAGGAAACTGGATAGAGGCTTCTCTTGCAGTGGTTTTTAGTCATTAATGTTCTCTTACAGATAATCGTGTTATAAATGAAAATATTTGAAAGCTCAAGCCTGTTATTACATACTATTACACAAATCAACCTTCTGATGAAGTGCTGAGTGCTATTTGTCTCTTTAAAGCTGTCTAAATCGGTTGCTCCTGGACGCTGTTGTCTATGGGTCATTCCGAATTGCCTATGACAAGGCGACCTTATTTCTTCCTCTGTTGCAGTTTTGTTTATTGGGAAAAAGTAAAAGTTGTGCCAAGTTGATAGATGACAGGGATCTGTTCTTTAGATGTGCTGAATTGTTTGGCAACACTAAGTGTTTGCTCTTTGGGAAGGGTTGAAATGAAAAATGGGATTCACCTTCCTGTGGGTGTTCTGCGTGGGCCGAATGGGAATGGCGTTTCCTTGGATTTGTGATACTACGAAG
This sequence comes from Eurystomus glaucurus suahelicus, assembly GCA_032159205.1. Lineage (NCBI taxonomy): Eukaryota > Metazoa > Chordata > Aves > Coraciiformes > Coraciidae > Eurystomus > Eurystomus glaucurus. The sequence goes on from JAVFHW010075694.1 coordinate 1,420, forward strand.
TGGAGTTCATTGCTTTTGGTAAAGGCTTTAGGCTGAATGGCACAGTTTTCCCGTTTGCTTTTCATACTGAGACTCTCAGAGATTAGCTTATATTTAAATCCATGACTGGAGAGCAGGAGATCCTACTGATAGTAGGATACTAATAGCGAGTTATCTCTGGCTGTGAAAGCTGACAGTTGTCTTCACCAGAGTGATTCAATCAGTAAGGAGTGGTCTAATGTTGGACTTGGCTTTGACAACTAGCGAATGCGCTGTAAAACAGCTGGTCATAGAAGTTAACTTTGAGTCAGTGTTCAGAAGGTCAAGTTACACAAAGTAGATGGGAATGTACTAATCTTAAAAAGGCAAGCTTTGAGAAATCCAATGGATTCGTTTTTCAGACGCTGTGCGGTTCAGTTGCTGAATTAATTTGCCACAAGATCTTTTGAAAGTTGTTTTTTCTTAAGTGTGTGTGGAGGCATAGCAGGAAAAAGAAAAAGTGAACAGGAGTATTCACAGAAGAAATGTTGTAAAGAAAAAATACCACCCAGACTTAAACACAAAAGTGTTTATACAAGATCTATCCCAGGAAGTCCCTAAACCACAGCTCACTGCTGACAGGAAGCTACATCTGGAAAACAACTATTTTTTTTTTTTTTTTGTCTTACCTTTCTGTTTGAAGTATTTTTTGCTTTCTGATGTTGGATAACATATGCTTAATTTAAAAAAAAAAAAAATCACTATTACAACATTTAATCTCCTGTAATGTATTTTTCCTGATTCATGGTAAAAGAATTAGGAAATAGTTGGGTTTGGAGGAAAAAATGAAAGAAAAACCCAGAATTGGCAATGCTCTTGAGAAAATCCAGTTTGTTCAGGGGGAAGGCTTCGCTGCGAAGCTCCAGACAGCTTCAGAAGTTTTTAGACTGATTCAGTGCGTAAGAGAATGGTTTGCACCAGTCAGAGGTGATTTTGGGCATAAATTCCTGAGTGTAATTCCAGCTGAATTACTGGTAACTTTTTCTTTCACATACTGGTACCTTATTTTGAAAGCTGCTTTGTTTATCTTGCACCTAGTTGTTTTTCTGTATTAGGCTTCATTGCTACAGTGACAAAAGTGGAATATTAATTCCAGTGATCCACTGGGGTGAGATTATTCAGGAAACACCATGGGATTGTTTCCTTCTTTTAGCTTTGGGATGGCTCAGTGCAAAGCAATGGTAATATTTATTTATTTCATTAAGCATAGGTGAGAAGAAAGGCTGAAAGTGAGTTAGTTAAGCAGGATTCTTTGGTGTTCCAGGTGATAGTGGCTTTCTGAAAAGTCTCAGGCGTTTACGGATGCTCTTGAGTGACCCTTGCATTAGCAGACCTGCTTCTAAAAGATTTTCTTTTGAGGTCACCAGTGTGCTCGAGGAAAGAGCAGCAAAACTTTATATAGGTCCATAACAGTCTTTGCATGAAATGCCACATGATGGTAAGCTGCTCAGCTGAGGATTTGATGTATCAAAAAGTAAGAAAGACTGTCTTTTGGGATTTTTTTTGTTTTTCTCTGAAGTGCTTTAAATCAGCTGTCAAACTGAAAGGTCAGTTCATTGAAATTTTACTTTTGCTGTGCTTTGGCTTTGTTCTTAATCTTCATTCCTGTGACTCAGGATACAAAATAGATATGACTGGAAAGAAAAACATAAGCATTATACAATCACATTTGTGGATAGAGCTGTAATATGGAACAGGCCATTGTCACACACTTGGACCGGGGAAAAGACCGATTCTTTCAAAACTCATCCAAGAACTAGAATGCTCACAGCTTCCAGATCGTCAGCCTTCTCAGAGAAAACTTCAGAGAAAACAAAAAAAGGTGGGGTTTTTTCTGTTTTATACGGCCAGTGAATCTTCAGTAACCTGCCTTATATTTATTTATCCTTCTGTTTATTTATCATAATCTGTCACTTTTAACGTAGCATAACCCTGCGGTGTAGCATCGAGTATACGATACTTCTGACTGTCTCAAAATAGTTAAAGGTCTGCATTCAGAATGTACAAGTGCACGGAAGTTGTTAGGGTAGAGTGAGCAACCAAAAACACTCAGTAGAAAGGAATAAAGCTATTACATGGCCTGGAAAGGATTTTTGTGTTTTAACCGTGAATCTTTTGTTAAGAGAGATTTCTAACGACTGATTTACTTACTACCTCTATAATTAAGTATTTTTAATAAGAAAGAAGAAAACAGCTTTTCTTGTATTAATGACTGTATGAAACAGATGCGAGCTTTGGGCTTAAATATTAGGTAGCTGTATGAATATTTCCTCATTTCTAATAGCTCTCACTAATGGGACAGTTCTAACTCAGGAACTAAGTCAGGTTCAGATACATGATGCGCTTTGCATGGCCATATTAAGACCAGAAACAACTTGGTGAACCACCCAACTGAGTAACTCGAGGAAGCTGTTGTGGTAAAATGTATTATTATTGATTTGATGCATCTTTTTCGTTTATGTAAGTCTCTTTTAAATGTTGATTTTTGTTGATTATCCATCACAGCTTTTCTGTAACAAAACACATGCTCTTTATTACAAGATGCGCATTTCTTCAAACCCAAAACCTGAGAGGGAGGGTCAGTGTGGGACTGGCTTTTTAATCCAGACCTCTAGAGCGAAAGGGGTAAACTAGTATTTCATTTCCTACTTGTATTCTTTTCTAGTGCTGTTCTGTAAATATTGTGAAGAGAACTTTGATTCCTTTTGATGCGTGCATCAGAAGTAAAATTAATTTCACTGTGTTAAGAAAGAATATGCTATTTTGTTGGCATATAGTGAAAGGATTCCCCACAGCATACTTATGTTTTACCTAATTATACAGTTTACAAATAGCATTTTTCATCTTCCCTTTACTATGAAAAGTATAGTATTTGGTAAGAGCATACTCTGCTAAAAGATCTGTCAGAACCGGTATTCCCTATCCAGGTTTTTGTCAGCATGCCTATAGTACAGTAGGCAGGCCAGTTCTGTAGCCACGTCAGCAAGTTAAAGGGGATAGGAAGAAATAACTTGGAAAATGAGGCCTTCAGAGGTCAACTGGTTCAACCTTCTGCTCAGTTGCATTTTTTTTTTCCTTTTCCTTATTCTAATTGGAATTTCCCTTGCTGCAGATTGTGTCAGTGTCTTCTTATGCTGTCGCAGTCCATCTCTGAGAAAGATCTCTGTTCTCTCCAACTCCCACTCACACTCCTTTTTGTTAGGAAAATAACCGTTGTTGCGTTCTGCGCCTCTGGCCCCGTCTCTTCTCCAGGCTTCACAAGCGCCGTTCTTCGGGCCTGTCCCCATCTGTCCAGTGCTCCTGCTCCCAGCCCGTGTCAGGGTCCTGTGCTGGCCTCTCTCCACTCTGACACCTCTGTGCCCTGCAGAGGCGCAGCCGGACTGGACTGCAGTGTTCAGATGTGGCCTCACCGCTGCCAAGCAGATACAGAAAACTTGTCTTTAAAACCTTTTTGAAAATGAACTGTATTCTGTTTGGTTGCCACCTCTGTGCACATAACTGCGTTGCGTTTTATAAGGAGGCATGCTGCTGAGCAGCATTTCCTGCAAACTGCATGTTATCATCTACCTTAAAAGTAAAACTAAATTTTGTTTTGGTGTGAAGCTACCTCTGGCAACTTTCATTGTACCAACCATTGTTAAAGTGCTTTAAAGCAATTTAAATAACTATTTAAAACGCTAATTAATATTTTTGTAACTTATTAAGAAAGGTATCTATTTTTAAAGTTTCCCTTTTTCCTTTACTTACATGAGGATTTGTATAAGGAAAATTCTTGATTTGTTTTCAAGGTGCTTCTCATTACTCTCTTTGAAGGGCAGAAGTCATGTGGTTTGAAGCCATAATTGTCTTCCCTTTCACGTAGTTGGATGTTCACAGAACAGCAACAGAAAAGACTGGCAAATACAGAAAATTTCTCTTCCAATTTATCCTTGAGTTGAAGAAATAATGTTTAGAAAGCTATCATATTTGCTGCTTCCCCTCAGTAACTTACTGGCAGCATCATTACAGGCACTGCTTTTACCTGTTTTTTTGGAAAAAAGCTTTTGTGATTTTGTGAGAGATTCGCACTCTCATTAGGCTGATGACAGGCAAGGGAAGATGCTGGAGAATGGCAAGAATGGCTGTTTTGGAATTTGACAGTGTGTAAGTTACACAAATCTTTTTAACTGAGAATTTTTTGTCTTTTTGACTCAGCCTCAGCTCTGCATTTGTGCATGTGTGTGATACCGATGCCACGCTCTGGCCAGCTGGCATCAGACAGAGGTGATGTACCTGGTTGTGATCCCGCTTCAACTTTCCTGGGAGTGATCCCGTTCACTTGGCCACTGTGCCAGCAGTGTGTAGTACAAATCACATGTTGTTGCCTTGGCAAGGATTTGTCTTCATTTGTTTTTAGAGTACTCCAAGTCCTACCAAGGTTAACCAGCATATACATTTGGTTTTGTTGAAAAATTTTCCAGCCCCTTAGTCCGTGGAAAATATCCAGTCTTCCTGAAACCAAAGATACCACAAAACTGTTGGCTTTTCTGACTATGAGCTAATCTCCTAAGAATGGTGTCTTTGGTTTTACAGACTGCTGACTGTAGAGATTTGGGCTTTCTACCACTTAGTTAATTGATAAGTTGCTTTCTGTCTGTCCTCTGCTTTATTTAGTAGGATACAACCACACTACTGTATGTGGGAAAAGGCTTTCATAAATATAGCTGACTACGTACTGGAAATATTTTTTGTCTCTTCTGGTTTTCCTATCAAACCCATGTCATTATTCAAGTTCTGGGGAGGAAAAAAAAGGGAAAATAATTACTTTCCATAGGTTTCCTTCTGTTATACGTGCCAGTTACAGTGTGTCTTGTAGACACTGCTGACTGTACTGAAAGAATGCTCTATAGCCAGACCTCCATGTTGCACTGCAGTACGTGTGCATTTGAGGGCTTCTAGGTTGTGAATATCTTTAGAAAGTGTACATGATGATTAGTAGGAAACTAAATTTGTTCATTAAAATATTTAACTTTTTTTTTCCCCTCTTATAGCTTGTGTTTGTCTTTGTCATCATAACAGTACAATTTACCAAACAAACGTGGAAGATCATTATAGTACTTGATCAAAATGTTAAGTAAGAATAAGAAGTTGAAGTCCTGAGGCTCATCTGGAATACTTCCACATCACCCAATTATTCTTTGTTGCAAAGTAATGAATGTCTGACTAACAAAAATGCCATACAGCAGCTGTTTCCTGACCTATTTGCATTTTCAACACTGAACAGACCCTGAGCAGAGCACTATGCACTAAAGTATATATATCAAGTATATAGTAGTGGTGTGCTTTAACCACTTAATATGGGGTTTGTTAGCCCTACTATTTCACAAGATAGTTTTATATCCATTATAAAAAAGAGCAAGGCAAAACAAAAAAGACCCAATTGATATCAATGCAAGTTTTCAATCTTTATCTGCACTGGCTTTTTATGATCAGTTTTGTAACAGTGTGTGTTTGTGAGACAATTTTGGGTAATGTGAGTTCTGCCACCTTGTGCCTGCAAATTCTTGTAAACCCCCAAAACAGAGTTGTAATTCTGAATTATTAAGAATAATTGGTGCTGCTACTTCTACAGGCTGCACATTGTTACATATTTCCCGTAAGGTATTTAAACCCCACTTTTGTTAAGTCTTCCCGGTCATAATATTTATTTTCATTAGGTCTTTCTGACAGGAAATGCCATCTTTCTCACTGAAGTTGTGGAAAATAGAGGATAACAATAACTTGCCCAGGTCAAAGAAACCTGTGACAGAACAGAAAATTTAAACCTGGATTTTCTGACTTCCAGGCATATGCCTTAAAACCAGATTTCCATTTGTTTCTGCTACTGTGGTTTAAAGTAATATCATCCCAACTTTTTTTTTCACTGGTATAACTTCATACGTGTGATTTACTGATCTGACGGTATTTTGTCTTTCATAGTGTTACGTCAGTTTTTCTTAGTGAGGAACAACTCGCACATGGTAACTGAGAAAATTGTAAAACTAATGCGCTTGAGCTGAAGTTCATCAGGATTGGGTGAAGCTGAATAATAACTGATTTCAGAAGGCTTGGGATTCTTTTTCTTAAGAGCGTGTTGTTAGTAGTCATCAACTCTGAAGTATGCTTATTTGCTACCTGCCGCAGTGATATTCTCTCTTGCTCAGAAGCCTTCAGTATTGAATAAAGAAATAACGGGAGAAGCTCAGCTGTGAATCGAGACACAAATATAAAGACTTAGGCTTGCATTCTGCTGAATACTACAGTTTTCCATAAATACTTTTCCAGTAAAATTTAGCCTTGGGTGGCACTGACTACTACATTTCAAGGTCACTTTTTTTGTTGTTGTAATTCAGTTTCCCTGTCTTTAAACTGTCAGTAATACTGTTTTGTTTGAGCTCTGCAATAAAAACTTGAGCTAGATATTATAGTTCTTTTTTGCCGATTTAGAAATAATTGGTCCCCTTTCACTGTTTGTTTTCCATTGATAAATTTAGTTCTGGATTATTTGTCCATGCTTTTCCTTAGTCTGTGTTATTATTTCCATGATACCATGAACTAAGGAATACTGTGTTGTCCGCATACAATATCCAGCTGCAAAATTAGTTCTAGTAACAATGGAGAAAAGACAGTATCACTGGAAAATGTTTTGCCTGTGGAAGCAGCTGCCCATGAGCTCAGCTTCTGGAAAATATCCTGATGGCTTCACATCTTAGAGAGCTTTTTTCAGTGCACAGTAGCACAAATGTAAGCCAAGATTTGAAAAGCTAGTGCTGCATGTTTTCTTTGGCATATGGCAACCCTAAACCTTTCCTTTAAGAAGCAGGTCTTAAAGTCTTTTGCTGGAGGGAATAATTTGGTGGTTCCTCTGAGAAAAATCAACTGATGCTCATCTATTTCTGCAGTCACATATTGTATGTAGAAGTGTTCAAACTGCCATTGCCTAGATGAAGGCTGGTAACACTAGGAAAAAAAGTCACATAGAACTAATCATCCTTGCTTTAAAATGAGGGAGGGAGAGGAACAACACTGAAAAGGTGTAGCTTGATGTGTATTTGCAAACAATATGTCCTGTTACATTCCAGCATGTTACACTCAATTTAACTTTTTATCGGCATCCATTGTTTGGTTTCTTTCTTCCTGCACCCCACTACCCGCAGAAAGCCCATATCCTTGCACTTTTGTTTGGAATTTACAGGACCAATGCTAACCCCCACACCTCATCCTTTTTATTGCTCATTGATCCTTGTCTGTATGTTGTCCCGAAAAATTTACTGTCCTGAAGAAATGCTTATGACTACTGGTAGAGATTGAGAGGGTGGTTATACCCTTGATATCAGTGAGAATAGCTGCAAACTTACCAAAATAGCTAGAAAGTAGCCTTGAACCAGGCTGCCATAAGGCATGTTGCAGCATAGAGGCTCTGAGCAAATAGAATTTTTACAGCCTTTAACTATATTTTGATGTGCCATTTGACAGGGGGGGACAGTGAAGAGCTGCTATATGGAATCTATTGAGTGTGACCAGCAGGTCGAGGGAGGTTCTCCTCCCCCTCTATTCTGCCCTGGTGAGGCCTTATCTGGAGTACTGTGTCCAGTGCTGGGCTCCCCAGTTCAAGAAGGATAGGGAAATACTGGAGAGAGTCCGACAGAGGCATGCGAGGATGATTTAGGGACTGAAACATCTCTCTTACCAGGAAAGACTGAGAGCCCTGGGGCTGATTAGCATGGGGAAGAGAAGGCTGGAGGAGAGGAGATCTTACCAATGTTTATAAGTATCTGAAGGATGCGTGTCAGGAGGATGGGACCAGTCTATTTTCAGTGGTGCCGAGTGATAGGATGAGGGGTAATGGGTATAAACTTGTACACAGGAAGTTCCACCTCAACATGAGGAGAAACTTCTTTGCCATCAGGGTGACAGAGCACTGGAACAGACTGTCCAGAGAGGTTGTGGTGTCTCCTTCTCTGGAGACTTTCAAAACCCACCTGGACACATTCCTGTGTAACCTGCCCTAGGTGAACCTGCTTTGGCAGGGAGGTTGGACTAGATGACCTTGAGAGGTCCCTTCCAACCCCTATTATTCTGTGATTCTGTAAATCTAGGTAGGCTCTCCAGGTCAGGGAGAAATCTTGGTTACTCAGTCAGGTTTTATTCAGCTACAGAGCCATTCCAATACTGGCGAAATCAGGGTTCTTTCCTTCATTCTGATGTGGAAAGTGCCTGGTCCATGTTGTCAATGTGTAAATGTTAGTAACGCTTGTGCGTTGGATGGGAGCTGAAGCAGCTCCACATATGATCGGACCCCTTGTAATAGGTAAGTTCAGAAGAGATTAAAAGAGAAATCGGGGGTTGAGTTGTTGTTTTTCCTCCTCTAAAATGGAAGTTAAAAAAGAGTGAAGTCATCACTCACAGGGATTACTGATTTTTATCTGTAACAGTATTTGTGTAATATTTAGCGACCGTAAAACAGTCTCTGCCACAGATCACTTAGTAACTCCTAATACATAAGGTGGTTTGCGAACACATAGAGCACACTTCCTAACCCAGTCCCTGCAACATCATCTCCTCTTGTCTCTAGGAAGTGCAGCCTGGAGTCTGAGGCGAATCAAGCAGTAATATCCTAATGTAGTAAACAGTGGCAGGCCTATAAGGCTCAACAGCGCGGTGCTGAACTGCTCGCTGCGGCCAGAGGCTGTTGTGTTTGTTGTCGGCTCCACGCAGCCTGCCTGTACCTTCAGCAGCAGTTTGTGGCAGCTGTCACTTTCTTTCTTTAGTGTCCCTGTTACTGTCCTGCAAACTGTTCGTAGTAGACCCTGGCCTATTTAAGTGTCATGAGCAAAATATTTTCTGTCCTTTTTTAAGAGGTGTCATAGAACTCAAGGGCTAATTATGAAATTTTTCACCGTGCAGATTCCAAGCTCTCCTCTGTTTAATGAGCTCCCACCACAGTGGGGGTAAATAGTTGCTGGTTGTTGTATTCATTAAAAATTATGCTACTATTTCTCTTTGAAACACTAGGTCAGTTGGTTGATTGATTTTATTTGTTTCAGGAATTTATCTCTTGGATTTAATCTACATTGATTCTGCATATCCCGCTTCAGGCAGCATTATGGAGAATGAACAAAGATCCAACCAAATGAACAATATTCTCCGAATAATAGCTGATCTGCAAGTCTCCTGTAACTATGGTTGGTAAATTTTGTTATACCTATTAGGCCTTAACTAAAATTTCTTTAGTACAACATTGTGAAAGCTGCTTTTGGCCTAAAGGCAACAAAAGAGGCTAGCTCTAGTAGAGTTGAACACTAATAAGGGATGTAACTTCCACTTCTATGCAGTTTCAATCTTACCAGTAGATTAGACGAATAAGCACATATTCTAAATTGTAAGAGCTATAACAGAAGTTGTGCAGAGTTTACTGCTACATGTGAGCAACAAATTTAAATACTTTCTTGTACAGCTGTTGCATTTGGGTTATAATCTGTTTCCACCTGAGGCAGCCAGAGAGAATTTATCTGAATGTCTTTCCTTTCCTTTAGAGTAAATATGAGGTCTTTGGAGTCTAGAATGTGTTAATTTCATCATCATTTTTTGGTTAGTATTCTGATGATACCTTTAAAAAATAGAAATATTTCAATCTATACACAGTTTAACAACTGTTGTATTAAAGTTTTCCACTTAACCTCACTTGTTGATGAAGTGAGGAACATGAGGGTGCTGCTTCTTTTAAGATTTTACTCTAAATTTCATTCTGCAGTTCTACCCCGTTAGTGAAGCCTTATGTCAAGAAATCTGCTGGTCTGGGGGTCTTGACAAATACTCAGCATGAGTATGACTCAACATTCATTACTTGAATGCTTATCTTTTTTTTGTTTGAACATTCCACAGATCATCTTACAACACTGCCCCACGTGCAAAAGTATTTGAAATCTGTCCGTTACATTGAAGAACTTCAGAAATTTGTAGAAGATGACAATTATAAGTAAGTACTATTCTTCAGGTTTGGGTGATTTTAATGGAAAGGTCACTTGGCTGTTAGTTAAGAGCTGAACAGAAAGCCATTGACTGAAGATGTCTTGGGGTTTGTTGGGTATTCTTGATATTTTATTGGCAGAGCTGATAACACCAGGGTGCCTGAGTAAAATCCAGAATGACAGTCTTCCCTTATGACTCTAACCAGATTTCAAAAATTAAGTATCTTGTAAAAGATAGAAGCAGAGGCAACTGTAGTCTTTATTATGTTACTTAATGGTTGTATTCTGGGACTTTTGTTCAGGTGCCCTAAAGCCAACTCCTAGGTGTCCAGGATTGATTCTGTGCTATTGTAAATAATACATTAAAAACATCTTCCAATTTCAAATTACTATTTTTAATAATCTGGTACTTGGAAACCTGACAGTTTGGGGGTGGGTTAAGCATATTAAAGCAATGCTTACAAAAGTGGTGGAGAAGAGCTAACCCACGCAGTGGTGTGACACAGACACAGTAGAGCACATTGGTCAGTATGCAGATGTGCTCCATTAAAGGAGGGGATAATTCTGAAAGAACTAGCACATAAAATCATAAGTCTAGCAGCCAAGGTTTTAAATAACTCAACCAAGGCTGCAATGCTATATAATTAGCTATTGACAAATATAGTACCTCTATTTAGGTGAACAGAATTAAAAGTATTCAAGGCAGCCAGATGTTCAGTAATATGATGGAGGTATGAAAGATTTTAGAGTATATTTTGAAGAGCAGGGTTGCTAATGAACTTCTTTAAAACCAGTCTTGTTACCAGCTTTATTAAATACTTCAGTTAAGAACTTTGTCTCAGAATTTGTGTGTACTTGGACCATATGCTAACAAAACAGTGTTGGAAGAGTTTGTCAAAGCAGAAGATGATTTGATTATCACAAAGGAAGAGTCAGATGGCCTGATGACTAAAATGATAGTGACATAAAAGTAAAAATGTTATATATTTATTCTAAAAATCATTCATAGTCTTGATCAGTAAATGGCAGTCGGAAGTGAGATACAGACATGAGAAGACAAATTCATCCCTACTCCCTATGAAATACAGTGCTTCTATTCAAAAAATACATTGTTAGTACTGCTTCAAAAGGATCTGGTGAGACCTTATGTACAGTAGAGTATGCAGTTCTGGCCATCCATGCCTAGAGTGGTTTAAAAAAAATGCTGGTGCAATCAGAGAAATAAAGTCTGTCTTGTAACACCACACTTAAAGAACTAGGTTTGGCTTTAGCCTAGGAAAGGAGGAAGTTTAGGTAGTAGAATCACCATGTATAAACACCACTGGGAGAAAATAGGGAGGGTAAAGAGCAATTGAAACTAAATTGTAATGTAGCACAAGGATAAACAAATACAAAAATTCAGAAGCTAAATGTTGAAATCTGATTCCTAACCACAAGAGTAATGGAATTCTGGAATGGCTTCTTAATTGGACTAGTGAGACAAATAATTAAATAATTTAAGTTGAAACTTGGTCAGTTAACGAAGTGAAGGCTACCAGTTAAAGTTTGTGAAAAGAAAGGAGCAGATTCAGTCAATCAGAAGACTGTGTATTACCATTGTGGGGTCATGTACATAAGAGCACGAAGAATGAACTACCCCAACCATTCTACATTTCTCTGCACTTATAGATGATCTTCCTGGCATACAGATGCAAAATCCTGCTGAGACAGTTCAAGAAAAAAATGTGTCGCCATAACAGGGACAAAAAACACGTGTTTGAGCATAGCGTCAGTCAAGCAATTTGTCTTTTCGATTTTGAACATAACTGCAGCTGGTGATAATTCCAGATGCCAAAGCTGTTTCCCTCAGCTCCGCTTCAGGCCACTGTGCATACAGTACTTTTCCTCAGTCAAATCTGTCGATATGGATTCTTGTGATGAATGTGTGTGGAACTTTGCTTTTCTGAGAGAGTAATTAGAGAAGTACAATGAATCAGACAAAGTATTATTTTGGAACTTCTCCAAGTATTATCAGAACATACTTCAAACAGAGAGAGTATGTCCAAAATTTGTCCCCTTGCTTAGGGTAAACTTCAGCAAAAGAAGCTGAACCAGCATTGAGAAGTTCACTGCAAAAGGTAATATTGGCTATGGTTTGATAGGTTTGTGCTTTTGGGTCTGCTTAATCACAGATAGTAAGAATAGTCGTATTTCTGTAGGAAAATTTTTTGGAAAAAAAAAGAAGTGTGTTTGTATGATGTTTTTGTAGCAAAATTCATCAAGCTCATGGAATTAGAATTCCTGCCAGAGTACTGATGATAGAATGCACGTGTTCTTCCTTTTCTCAGTCTCATGATATTGTATATGTTTCAGAAATAGCGATGTGTTGTGCAACTGATGCACATTAGCATTGTGCACAGCAGTCCAAGACTTGCGTTAAGGGCAGTCTGAGATTTAAATCTGTGTTAAAATATAGCGAATGGTCATTATTTACTAATTTCCCATGTATTTCCATGCTTCATTAAAGTTGTGGACATAGAGCAAAATTAAACTGAGTAGTAATTGTTAGAGGTGAAGAATTGTAGTTGGTACAGGCTTTATAGCCCCTCAACTGGATTCAAGAAACTGGTCATGTTGCTTAATTTGATTTTTAGATGGAGATTCCTGATGATGTGTCAATGTTAACATTATGTATACAATAGCTTTCATCTTAGGAAAAAGGAAAGAAGTGGTTTTCTGTAAGTAATGATACTATAACATAATATTTGGAAAAACTACAAGAGCTAATTCCAGTTTAAATTTGAAAATAATTTTAACTTCAGCAGCAGCCTTGCTGATAATGCTGGAAGTTATGTGATGTATCTTGAAGGCAATTTAGTACTTTTCTTTTGATTTTGTTATTTGTGAGAATATTTCAATCAAATTTAGCAGTTCTCTTTCTACGCTTCACTACGGCAAGGGAAAACTTGACTGCAAGTCACAAGAGCTATTAAAAAGATGGGAAGATTTGATTCTTAGCATACTAAAGTTGCTGCAGTTTATATACATCAGAGAACTTTCACCTTTTTCTACCACAGTTTCAGCAGAATAAAGCTTTAAATTAAAGTCTATATTCATCAAAATGCATTACATCTGCCCTTAAAGAGAACTCTCATTCCTCTTCCATCTTTATATTTGATAAGAAGTTTTTAGATTTTGTTTTGATTACTTGATTTCACATTTTCCTCTCAGTTTTCCCTAATGGATCTTCAGTTTCAGCATATTCTGGTCCCATGCCAGAAGAAACTGTAAGCCTTAAAAAGGCAGAGAGTGCTAAATTTTTATAGTGAGAAAGAATCTTCCCTCTCGCTCTTTCCAGTGACCACTCTTTTTGAGCCAGGAACAGCATTAGTGTACTCTGAAGAGATGCATGCCTGACCTTTGGCAGGGAGAACAGAACGATCTCAGTACCAGGCTGTCAGGGAGAGAAGCTTAGATAGTTGCCCTAAAATGTGTTGGCAGGATCCCAACACACATTTTGCCAAACGAGAACCTCAATTACACTGAAGAGGAAAATCTGGCAGCCACTTTATGTAAACAAAGCTTTTCTCTACAATTTTTTGTGCCAGTCCAATTGCTTGCCTTAGGTTTGTGCTTGTCAGCAAGAAGGAACACTCCAGAAAACCCCTGACAATGATATCATATCCTAAAAATAATAGATCTTTCTTCCTCAGCCCATACACTGTTCTCCACGGAAGCTGAGAGTAAAGGGGGCAAAAATAGGACCTAAAGCATCAGAATTCCTTCCAGTTATACCCAAAATGTATTGCTAGTGATTGCTATCTCCACAGTTGTTTTTTGAGTAAAGCCAGTTTGAAGACTGTTACTTGTATTTCAGTGTTATGTGGACAGGACAATCAGGATTGGAAACCCATTCCGTAGGCTGCTCTCTCTACATACAGTTGAGTTCTTCAGAGCGTATGAGGCGAGACACTGATATTCCAATATACTAGTGAGATAATTTACAGAAAAATCAGTTCCAATTTAAATTCAGATAGGTAGAATGCTATGGGGAAGTGTCCAAGAGAAGTTAACAGGCAATTAAAGCATTATACTGACTCCTAACAAGGATGGGATCTAAAAGTGCCAGCTGCACCATATTGTTTTCAGTCTTGTGGTAACAGGTATCATATGGCAGATGCTTAAAATATTCGTACTTGTAACAGTGAACCTTGGCCACGGTCCATGCCAGCCAGGCAGCTATATTCCCTGGACATTTTCCACCAGGAACTGTCAAAGGCAGGAGCAGGGGAAGACCTTTGCTGTTAGTCTGAGATTTCTCATGATCCAATGGCCATATGGATAAATAGCTATAGTTGTGATTTGGCTGCCTCTTCCACGGGGCATTCTCAGGGACAGTGAAGCTTCTAGAAACCATTGGACATACTGCACAGGCCTCCCATAACGTTCCAGATATGTCAGAGCCATTTTACTTTGTACACAAGTACTGGTCAGAAATGCCCTGAGTGGTAACTTCGAGAACTGCGCTGCTTTATTGCAACTTAGATCTTCCTGCTCTCAAGAAAGATGAGTACGTTTTGTTCAGCCTCCTCACGGAGCAGCTACATTTCTTGTTCATGCAGGGATATTCTCTATCCTCTTTCACTTGCTTAAAATCAGGAGAATTGAAAGTAGCTTTACTGTCCTAGCAGACTCAACTAGTTGCGCGGTCAGTGAACTTGTAAGCGCAGCTCGCGCCACAGGTGCTTTCTAGATTGCGAAATGATACCATGCCTCTTTCTAAAACCTTGTTAAAAGCATAAAGGTGTTAGGTCTTAATTTCTGCTGGTATCTTCCCTTTTTCTTTACAATAATACTTTTCAACAGAAAGAGAGAAATAGTATAGTACAAGTACTTGCATGGAAGTTGATCTTACTTGCTTTTGTCAGATGTTCTGACCACTAAAGAAGGTATAAGAATGTTCTTCTCTTAAATCTGATAGCAGGTCATGGCACTTCCCCTTCCATACATATTTGTAGGCAGTATTTCACCTGTGGTTTTTTTCAAACATGTAAGAGTTCTTCTGGGTCTTGGAGCTTGACAGGTAGCAAGCTAATTAAGTTGATACGAAATGTGAAGTTGGACAAATGATTTATGACTTCCTCAGGCATGTGAGGTAGGCCCACCGTACTTGCTCTGAAAAATACTCTATTCTGTAAATAGTTATCTGAAATGATACATCGGATCTGCTTAATGAGCACAATTCAGATCAGCATGCTTAAGAGTAAGAGTCTAGTCTGTAATCCTTACATAGAGATGTAAATTCCTTGTAGTCTAACAAAGCAAGAAATTTTCAGGAAGAATGCATTACAAATCACACCATTGTAAAAGAGAGAAGCTATTTACTTACATGAACTGAATTGCAATCATACTTTTGCAATGGACTTTTTAAACAAATGTTTCCACAGTGACAAAGTAAGTTGTTGCCGTTGCCACCAAGGACTAATAAAGTGAATAATTTATTTGATACCAGGTTGAGGAAGGAGCATCAGAGGTGAGTTCCTCAAAGCCGGCCAAAACTAAAACATGCAGTTATCACATGTGGGCAAGAACATGTAACTGCTCCCTTGTACAGACAGAAATAGAAGAAAGGAATTAGTAATTGTGGAAGGGTGATGGGTTAGCAGAAGGGTTGTTTGCTTCTGTTTGGAGGGCAGCTGTTATGTGAAATAAGTTGAAATGAGTATTCTGTTTTGCATAAGGACTTTGGCTCATCAAATATGAGCTAACCCAGTATAATGAGCTTAGTACCCAAATTTCTCAGTACATGTAAATAGCACAGTTCTGCAGGAGATTCTTAAAAAAGAACAAATTCTTTAAAAAAAGCTTTCTGCACAAAAATCAAGCTCACACCATGGGAACAGTAAGCCTATAATATAGTGTGGAACAGATCAGCTTTAAAAATGAGCAAAGGAGTAACTACTGTGCAAGGGATGCAACTGGAACGTTTCTACAGGGACGGAAGATAAATTCACACAGTAGGGCCCTATTTACAGGGAAAGATTTCACTAAGGGTTTTTTGCTATTTTTCCATACTGAAAGGAATTCCCATATGATTAACATTTGAATTGTTTTTTATATATTTATATATATATATGAGTTATATTGTTGTAACTTTCTCATTGCTGGCATCTAGGAGAGGCATGTTACCACTTCCTGGTCATGAAAGCCATGTTGACAGAAAGAAAAGATACTCTGGAAAGGAGTAATTCATTACCTACTTGAAATACATTACTTCCAATAGTTGAAAGAATAGGGATTGGAAAACATGAAAAGGGACCATAGTTAACTAACTTCACACTAAAACACAGTTGAAAATATTTGAATACTGCAGAGAGTGGACTGGAAGGTACTCCCTTTAAAACTCGGTATACATGACAGACAAGGTCAGCAGGAAAGTGATAGCTAAGCCGTGCGTGGCATTTCAAAATGCTGTCATGTTCCCCCCCCCTCCCCTTTGCATGTTTTCATCTGAAGTTGAAAAGACTGTCACTGGTGTGTGCTGTTTGTATACAGCCAAGCACTGCAGCCTGTACCTTGAAACCTTCACAACTTTTTTGCATGTTTAATGCTGTGCAAGACAGCAGTTATCCTCTTTTTGGGTTTATGTTTATTCTGTTAAAATTTACTTAACATTGTAGTCCTCCATACTTTTTTGTCGAACTAGTACAGAACAAAGGAGCCATCAGTGTCAACTTAAGAGGGCATAAGCTTGAGAGATGGCCAAAGTCGTATGTACTGAAAGATCAAGACATAGGAGTACTGAGATAAGGCAACAGTGGTTGCATCATAAAACACGTGGAGTAAGGCAGAGGGGCATATAATATTATAACTTTCTTCAATTATCTTCTTTTACTATTAAGTGTTGGTCACTTTGCCCACTTTGCTCCTTTTCTGTAAATCATAGTAACAAATATTTCTAAATAGCTGTTTCTGAGTCCACATATCCACATGGTAACACTATAAATTAACTTTTCATGCACAGAGGGAATAAAATGTTTGCTATTAGGTTTGTATCTAAGTTTACTAACCTTTGGAGGGTTTTTTTCAGGTGAAAGACTGTATGAGCTTGCATTTTACACTGATAAGAAGTATAAAATATCAATTTCCATTTCTGTTTTCATAGACTTCCCTCACAGTTTCTTTCCTGGATCTAACAGGTAGTGATTTACCTTTAAAAAATTACTGGTTTGTTACATAACGAAGTAAATAACTACACTTCCAGCAAAGTAAAATTCCCACTTGCCATGACCACAATAATTAATTTCTTCAGTTTCTTTCAACTTTTATTGAGAATTTTTTTGTTAATTTTTTTTAAAACTTCTTTTTCCAGGTTATCATTAAGAATTGAGCCAGGTAACAGCTCTCCTCGACTCGTTTCCTCCAAAGAAGATCTTGCAGGTATAAAACTTAATTTGCAAATTTGAGCAAGGAAATAATTTTAATTACATAAATTCTCCACCAAAGTATATGAGAAAAGCCATTTTGTGTCAGAGGGTTTTGGAGGAATTAATCAGTTTCAAATATGGGCTTTTTTTTGCAATTTCAGAATTACCTTGTAAGGACTGTCAGAGAATTAATCCCTTTCCATGCATATGCCCAGTTTCAGAACGCCCTTGGTCCAGAGCACCACTGCTCTAATAGTTGTAAAAGATCTGATTTTTACTGCAAACTTCTACATAGTCAGCTTGTACTTGGGTTAGCACTGGTCTTTGTCTTAAATAATTTTCTCCCTTTATGATACTTACCTTTGGAGGTTCTTAGAGTAACAAATTATATCCCACATACCAAGACTGATTTCAGACATACAAGCATTCATTTGACTAGGCAAAACAAATCCATTGATCTTAAATGAATTAAAACAGTTTGATTTCAGAAGTAAGACTTGATTTGGAGAGATTATAGAAGAGGGATGTGCTGTTGTTATTGGCCTTTCTGGAGACCAGGTTTACCTGGATGGCAAAGAGGAGCATGTATGAGATGATTTATTAGTAGGTTTCACATTTTTAATAGTCGCATAAGATATACTGGACTTACTTCTGCTGAGATTAAAAGCCCAACTGTAGCACAATAAATCTAAAATTAATCCCTGGAATTGACCAATGCCAATTGCCAAGGTTGTCAGTGTCGATACCAAGTTCTTCATTAACCTTGTTACCATGCATTTTGACATAGTTTGACACCACAGCCTTGTCCTGGAGAAATAGGCTGCTCATGGCTTGGATGGGCATATGCTTTGCTGGATTGAAAAACTGGCTGGATGGCGGGGCCCAGAGGGTGCTGGTGAATGGAGTTAAATCTAGTTGGCCTGTCACAAGTGGTGTTCCCCAGGGCTCAGTACTGGGGCCTGTTCTGTTTAGTGTCTTTATCAGTGATCTGGATGAGGGGATCAAGGGCATCCTCAGCAGGTTTGCAGATGACGCCAAGTTAGGCAGGTGTGTTGATCTGCTTGAGGGTAGGGAGGCTATACAGAGGGATCTGGACAGGCTGGAGCGATGGGCCAAGGCCAATGGTATCAGGTTCAACAGGGCCAAGTGCCAGGTCCAGAGGTGGAGGTCAGTCTGTTCTCCCATGTAGCAAGCGATAGGACAAGAGGAAACTGCCTCAAAGGTGCGCCAGGGGAGGTTTAGGTTGGATATTGGGAAAAATGTCTTCCCTGAAAGGTTTGTAAAGCACTGGAACAGGCACCTGACAGTGCTGGGTTAACAGTTGGACCCGATGATCTTGAAGGTCTCTTTCAACCAGAACGCTTCTATATCAGTGTCTGCTGAGAGACTGTTATTCCCAGTGGTATTGCTGTGAGTGTCTTTGTCCAGAAGCCAGATCCGGTAATTCAGAGGTATTGTCAGTAGCATGAGTCATCAATAAAGAGTGCTGACTTGTATATAAACAATTGCAGCTTGAGGGATAACACAGGGTGTTTGTTAGCATTGGAATAGAAAAGATTGTGTTATTTTTTTACATACACTTGCATTTTCATTATTATTTAATAAGAAGGAAGAGCACTATTTTAGTGCAACACAGGAAATTCTCCTGTCAGGTTTCTGTGTGAACTAACAAATAAATTTGAGACTATTTCATTGTGCAAAGTGGGAGGAAAAAACATTTGTGATAGCTTTTATCAACATCTAAAAAACTGAAGTACCAACCTGACCCAAACAAATCTGCTGTACCAACACAGTTTATATCTATCAACAGGGAAAGCAAACATCAGACTATGTGAAATGTACTTACTCCTGTAGTAGCCCTTATCTCAAAAGCTGTTCTATTTTAATCTCTTAAATCTAATGGCCAGATTTCTGTCTCGTGTTATACCATGTCGGAATGTAAAAAAAAAAAGGGGTCCAGGGCACATCTGACAAGCAATTTCATTTGGCATTCAAAATATCTTTAATTCCGACCAAATGAGAAAGAGACAAAGTGACTGAGAGAGAAATAAGAACGAAGATGCTAAATAAGAGACAAATAAATACAGGTGTTTTACCTCTGCCTCTCAGCTCTTCATGTTGGCTGCTAAGTGTCAAATAACCAGTCATTTATACGGAACATCTCATTTCTCTCAGGATCATGAATGCTATTCCCAGAGTCAGATAAACATTTGACCTGGTCTTCAGTCGATACAGGTCTAAGGAAAAAGGAATCAAATCTATAGAAATAATAATTTTGAAGAAAACCTTTCTTCAGGAAGGTTCTCTCCCCACTCAATGCTTAGTATAATTAATTGCTGTGTAAAATACAAGGAAGTACTTCAGAAGGTTTTTTTTTTTTACTTAGGGAAGGTCAAAAGAAGTTCTTAATTAAAACTTTCTTCATACAGACATGCCTTTTGGATCTGGCTGGGATGGTGTTAACTTCTCCCATGGCAGCTCTCATAGGCTGTGTTTTGTATTTGTAGCTAGAAAGGTGTGGATAAGACACCAGTGTTTTGGCTACTGCTGAGCAGTGCTGACAGAGTCAAGGCTGTCTCTCCAAACCCACACCCACCTAAAAAGGCCAGTAGGCTGGAAGTGGGCAGGAGGTTGGTAGGGGACATAGCCAGGACCGCTGACCAAAGAGTTATTGTGTAAAATATGATGTGCTCAGCAATAAAAGCTAAGAGAAAGGGGTGCAGGGGGGACATTTTGTTATTAAGGCATTTGTCTTCCAAAGCAACTGCTGGAAGTTCTGAGGCCCTTCTTCCCAGGCAGTGGCTGGAAAATGCCTGCTGGTGGGGAGTAGAGGATAAATTCATTTTTATTTTCCTTTGCTTCCACACACAGCCTTTGCATTCTTTATTATGCTGCCTTCTTTATCTAGACTTTTGGTTTTTTTAATCTTATTTTCTCCCCTGTGCAGCAGAGGAGGGGCAGTGATAGAGTGGTTTGGTGGGTACCTGGCAACCAGCCAAGGCCAACTCACCGCATCATGTAATATTTGATTTTGCTTTTATGAGGATTTGCTTTTTCATACTTGAAAATTAAAACTGAGACATTTTTCTCATACGTTTGTATCTTGCATATGTAAAGCAGACATACAAGTGAGCTTTTTTGGTTTTTGGCTTTCAGGTCGTATTGCTCACATTTAAATGCTTTACACTAGGGTTTTGATGTTACCATTTCATTAGGGTAATTGTGGAAGTTCTAACTTTGGTCGTAGCAGCATAGTAGGTGATCGTCACTAATACTCTGTAATTCTGGAGGGCTTAGACTTTATTAGAGCTGTAATGGAAGGTAATTAAAACTAAAAAAGTTGGAAGCAAGGACTTTGAACTCTCCTGACCCAGGCAAGTAATAGGGCTTTATACTGCAGTAAGCTCAGCTGCAGTCCACAAATATTGGTTAGGACAATGTTCAGTAGGCATCTAGTCAGTTGAATATGGGATCGTATGGTATCTGGCAGTATTAGGAGAGGGGGAGCTTCCCCTCTGAGTCTGCAGTACCCCTATACGCTCTGTAAGGTTGCTTTATTCAGACTAAGAATTAATACGATGATAGAAACCAAGTCTTGAGTCATTCCTATTGCTCTAGCCTTCTGTTAGCACAGGAGTTAGGACTGCTGTATTTTGTGTTCAGCTAGAGTCCTCAGTTACTGCCAGTTAGACAATGAACATCACCAGCATTTTGTAATACCCACGTGAATTTTTCAGTGACCTGCACCTATGTGGCTGCAAAAGTGCTACTAAAGGGAATCAAGTGTATTTTATTTTAAAAAATAAATTAATTCCTGTATAAGGTTAGCTAGCATGAGTTAAAACTGAAATTTAACTAAGTGTGAAGGCAATAATTTATTGTTTATGTCACAACATAAATAAATAGAAATATAGCCATATGTTAGTCCTGAATAATTACAAGCTAAAATACCCAAATACCAGTAATGAGATATTTGACCATGGAGAATTAAAAATAGCACATTCAAAGGTATTCAAATCAACTTTATTTGGATTCAAATCATGGATTGAGATTCCTTCCACTTAAGCCGCTGTGTGCCAGGAGTAAATTCTTTGCAGTTTGCAAGCTGTAGTGATAAGAGGTTATCTCAAAATAGTTTAGGCAGTAGTTGAATGTTCCAGTCAATAGTTTAAGGCATGGGAATCTGAATATAATGCTTTTAAGTAGAATAAAGGTTCTTGGCCCATAAGGGCAGTCATCAGTTCAGTTCTTTTGATAGTCAAAAAGTTAATACATTACTAATAGCAATAAGTCTAGTTGAGTTCTCTGTGTGGCATATTATCTTGTTATAGGTTGTCATGTGTTTCCAAATAGAAAAAACTTGAGAAAAAGCTCGATACCGTGGTAATAATTTTAAAGACGAAGACTTTGAAAGACTTAAGTTCAAGGAATAGTGTTGTCTTCGTGTTCTGAAGTGTTAATGATGGAAATGAATTTTCCTTCTCAGCATTGTGACTTTATATTCTACTCAGCTTCAGTTTTCTCTCTTTCAAAAGAAGATGAACAGTTTACTTTAGCCAGAGACAGTGTAGGTTTCTTTTTTTCCCCTTAAAGTATCTTTATGAGTGTGAGGCTAAAAAAACCACGTTAAATCCTTTAATATTTCTGTTTGCAAAGCACCGGAGAAAACCACGTGTCCATTTTCCACTTTGGTTGCCAACTAGTTTTCCAGTAAATTCGAACAGGAGGCAGACATCTGATTAAAGTGAATGTCTCACAACAAGCTATGTTTTGTATATTAGTGGCTAAGATGATCTCATTTAATTACCAAATGCATATATAGTTGTGAATAGTACTTTCAGAGGAAGATTTCAAGCCTTCCGTAATGCTGCTTCTAAAAAGAAGCTTTAAACACTTTAATTGTGTGCTTTCAGGAAGTATGTGATACACAGAATTTCCTTGGCAGCATCGTAAGTCTGTTCATTCTGCCTTGCTATGGTTTGAGAGAGAGAGAATAGCTGGAGAGCTTATAGCATGGTAACTGTTCACAGTTTCCATTTGAATTAGCTGTAAAAGCCATCTGTGTTCTTACAGTGTTGGCTAGGAGGTGCCCAGCATTTATGGTACAGCTATTAGACAGGTTGTCTTGGAAGGTATAACTCAATACAATTTCCCAGAACAAAAGAAAAAAATTAATGTAATATATGGCACAAAAGTTAGCTTTCTAAGGAGCTGAACTTCCTTAGAATTTGCACACCAAGTGTAGCTCAGTGTGGAAAACTTTATGTATGTTCTTTATCATCTTAAAGTTATTTTGAAAGTTCAGAGTGAGGTGCTACTCAGAATATAGAAGAAGATTACTCGTTCCCTGAAATACCATGTTTATCCTGTCTTGGATAACAATGTAAAAGGATAAAATAATGTTAAAGTAATTACCATTTTCAGAAAATGAGATCTAAGTGACTCAAAGACGGGTCTTCATGGTTCTGTGATGTTTAACGAACCCCTTCATTAAAATTAGCATTTAGAAATCCTGTTTAGCATCACCCAGGCCTCAGCTGTGGGCAGCCCTTATTTTGGGTTTTCATTATGCAATAGTCAGGAATGGACCCTCACCCCTCCTTTTTTTCTCCAAGTAGGTCTTGGTATAATTATTGAGAATAAGTAGACCAGCAGTTTTATGTAACCACCCTACAAGGTATCTGGAGTAATTAATCTGAAACAAGTGTATTCTCTTTTTTGTAGTTGGTGTAAAATTCAACCCAATTTACTGATTTTATGCAGCTTTGAGAGTTGCTAAAGAACTTTTAATATTTATTTTAATTAATTAAAAGCAGTAGATTTATTGGATGTAAAGTATGTGGTAAGTAGGAGTTTAAAATGTAGAAAATGTAGAAAGAGAAGGAAGAAAGACTGGGATGTTTACACATTTGTACCCCTCTGAAAGTCAGTATCCTATGCTAGTGACGACTGTACAGCAGTCCCAACATTTTAGAATAAAAAACCCCCACACTGTCATTTTTCTGTGTAACCACTGAGTTTGACATTTAGTTTTGCCATTTGCTTTACTGGTTGCCTTGGTAACTAATAAATAGTTTGTGCTAAGTGCTTTAGCACAGTCGTTCTGTGGAACTGAGGATTGTCTAATCCTCCTGGAAGTGCTTGGTTATTGCTTCATGTGCATCGTGTCTGCCTTTTTTACGCTGTACTTAAGGTAGATATGGAACTTTTCTTCATGAAAGTTTACAGACCATCCAGAAAACTTTGCTTTTTAGTTTCAGACTTATTTCCAGCCTCTTCCTCTGTGACACTTGCCCTACAAATTTTTACAACTCATTTGAGTATTTTTGCAATAGAAAATTAATACCAGACAAATGCGTGGGATTCATATATTATCAGCCGCTAAATCCAGCCAGAATTAGTGTGCTGTGGTTTTTTTCTTAGCAGACCAAAGCTTCACAAAAAATCGTAGAAGAATATTCTGTCAAAGCAAATATAAAGTTATCAGGGAGAGAATGATCATGCTCAGTTTTTAACTTGATGACTTTCTATTACTTTCTGTGACTTTCTTACCAAACAAGTCTCTTTAATGTCCTAGTTTACTGATGCTTATTTTAACTACCAAGCTATTAGTCACTCAGAATGTTAAGAACATATGGAATAGCCAGAGGACGAGGGGCTTTTCTGCTCAGATATGTTGGTTTGGTTGGTTTGGGTTTTTTCTTTCTTCAGAGCAGTCACCTGAAATAATTTCTGTAAAAAGGGGGTTTTTTTGATGGATTGGTTAATGTACTTTTGTTGAACTCAAACTTCAGAGTTTCCCTGCAGCTATGCTCTCACAATGAGTATGTCTTCACTGCCAATATGGATGTCATCCAAGCTCATGCACTACGCTGCAGATCTAGCTGCAAGAAATTCAGCATCTTTGCTGAAGTGTAAGTTAGGGTTTTGCACATTCCACTGGTAAGTAACACAAATGCTGACAATTACTGATTCTGTAAAAGTAACACCTGAAATTGAAAGTATCACTTCTATGCAGGAAGCATTTGAAGGAAATATACTTAAATGTGCTTACTGTGCAGTCAGAAGTACATTAGAAATATGGTTAGTTGTACTTGATCTTTATCGAGTGGCACAGGCAAAAGTGCCCCGGGTTTCTAGTACACTTGTCCGGTTTGCTGTTGTCCTCACTAACTGTATTAAACTTGTGATCTTGTGATCTGTACTGTAATTTCATCTTTTGCTATATTATTAACTTATTTTCTACAGTCATACTCTTGGAGATACTGGACTGAGTGCCACTGGGCAAACTCCTCTAGGGTCCATTCTGTACATTTTGACACATCATATATTAACATCCACAAACTCCCATATGTGTCCACTCCACTTAGTCGGTCCCTTTCTGGCAATTAGAGCAAGAAAAAGTAATTCAGAATTTAATGGTCCAAGAAGATCGAACTACTTCGTCACACATGCACGCAGGTTTTTCATAACAGCAGTGGAGACAGGGCACATGGAGCTGTGCATGCCTCAGCTCTACTTGCCCATTGAGGGACATTAGTATCATGAGATAACAGAGCAGCGTGATTCACCGTTACACTTACATTTATGGGAAGAAAAAGTATAAGTTAATACGCTTATGTGATGGAAAGTTCTCTTTTTCATAATTGTTGTTATTGATAGACTTTACAAAAGATCAGTGTGTCAGCGTTTATTCCCTCCCTGCCAACCATGCTTTTTAAAATTTAAGTTAGTGGATTTTGTTAATGCAAATTTGAACATAAAGCAAAGACTACATCGAAAGTTTCCAAATTACTTAATCATAAATGTATCTGTACTTTTTGCTGTGACATAGAGAGGAAATAGAGATTAGGATAGGCCACTGATTACAGCAACAGGGATCATGTGGCAGAAATACAAAATCTTGTTTATATTCCCTTTATTCCCACGGCATGGTATTAGAAATAGTTCGTAGTCCTTTTGAAAAAAGGAGTGCTTTCGGTGTTTTCATTTTTCTTTCTGACCTCTGCAGCCACAGGCCTTTGCATACTGTTCCTAAAGAGAGCAGGCAGACTTCAGTTCGTCTGACCCAAACACACCTTCTCTGATTCTTGTTCGTAGTTTGCTCTTGTCTGAGAAGCAGCCAAGACATGCATGTCTCTGGCATGTTGTACGCATTAATAGACTTTCACTGAATTGTAAAGCAATACTCCGAAAATTAAAACTATGCTTTTGCAATAGCCATCATTCTAGATATTTTTTTTTTTTGCATCATTCTTGATTCTGTGCACAAAATTCTTCTTAAGTTCTTTATTATGTGTTTTGTAAGTAGGTCTTTCTATTTGAAAGTTTTAATTATCACCCACTGACTTTGGTTACAATGGCAACAGAACAGTAAAAAATTACAGCAAAGATTTAACTAGAGAGTCTGTGGCTTGGAATGTCTTTATTAAGTTTTAGAAACAGAGCTGGTAAGTATCAGCTGCTCACAAAAAAATAGTGAATAGTTGAGGCTGTTCTACCTTCCTGAAAAATCACCCCGTTTTTCAGTATATAATATGCAACTCATTTTCAGTTTTCTGTTTGGATGCCTGGTATTGGTTTATTGATAGATTTCTAGTGGAGAAAAATTGTGAACTGTAACTCCTTCACCCTGTTGCTTTTTTTAAAACTCTGGAGACGGTAAATGTTCACATGTTCTACTGAAGGATTGCAAAAGTAACATTCATTTATAACATTTGAAGGATTATTCATGGAAAAATTATGCAAAGGAAAAAACAGTGAGATCCTTTGGGATATGTGTAAACTTTTCCAAATGTTCTTGCCACAGATCTCTGAACAGCACTCAGCGCACTCCGATGAAGTTGTCTCGCGTTCCCTAACACAAACAAATTTTTAATAAGGTTTTAATATTTTTATACATTATTTTTGTGCATGTCAGCATAGTCTTGAAAATGATGCTGAGAAATAATGAAAACCAAACTAACTCTTGTTCATGCCAGCTGACTGGAAAATCCTACTAAGAGTGCTTTGTCTCCATGAAAGGCAAAATAACAGAATAGCAATCATGGTAACAGTATGCACTAGGAGTGGAGCCAGGAGAGTAAAGAGGAGAGTTAGCAGTAGCAGATGACTTCACTTATTGGAAAAAAAGGAGCAAAATAACTCAATCTCAAATGAATTTAAATACTGGAATTTTGTTATCATCAGTATCAGGCATAGCTTCCCCAGCTAATTGCTCAGCAGTCTGGTATGTCCATAAACATCCCTTGGTCTGTGCAGTTTTCATCAGTATCTCACCACTTACCCTCTTTGGCATCCCTCTTGGCACAGGCTCTCTTGTCTCTTACCCCTTTGCAGAAATGAGGTCATCTCCTCTGTGCCCCGTAACTCATGCTGACGTCCTCTGCACCCCAGACTTCTTGCTGAACTGAGTGGACCCTGCAGCACAGGTCCTGTCTAAAGAGAACTCTGAACTTCAGTTTTTCTTCACAGATGTTTGACAGCAGAGCAGATGTAGAGACTTTGTAAAGATTTTGAAGCTCAGATTCTTTTTACCTTAGCCCAGGGCTAACAGAGACAAACTGTATATATTTCCTTCTCTTGCCTTGGAGACGAGGACAATGAAGAAGTACATAGAAAATGGCCACTCCAGACACAGTAATACTAAGACAGCTGATATTTCTGTCTTCATTTCATCCCATGCAGCATTCTGTTTTCTGTCATCAGGATCTGCACTAACGACACCTAACAAGGAATTAACATAAATCCATTACTTTCTTTCACAGGACTGATTAAAGCAATTGTGATTGCTGTGTATAATAGCAAGGAAGCGAGGGTGGAACTGTTTGCTTAAGTTGTTATGGTTCCTATACCTATTTCCACAAATTGTCACCCCTGACACCTCTCATCTTAGCCAGGCAGTATTTTAACCTGAACTGAACTCTGACTCTATAATCTTATTTTCAGCCTGAGATATCTGGTCCTTTTATTGCACCATGGAGCACTGCACCATACTGGTGTTCATTTAGAGCTGTGCCCTGAGATGGGTACTCTTTCACAGGTTGTAATTTCACCAGTTTGTTATACATAATGCTTCAGTAGCTGTCAGTGAACTATAATGTCATCCACTTAAAAGAACTTAATGTAAATCAGGATTTACAACTGGCACCGCAGAGAAAGAACTGAATGACACAACAGGAAGCAACAGAAAACTGAGCCAATCCTGCAGCCAAACTGAGAGACAAGTCACTAACTTAATGAATTGCAAGGTGATGGTTACCTCAGAGTGGCCACATTAACACTGAAGTTTATGCTGAGTTTGATACATGCTCATAATTTTCAGGAAAATTCTCTTTCAGCTGCCACTATCTTCATACTAGGTCTCAATTCCAATCTATTTCAAGCTTCTTAGCAGGTAGCAAACACCTCTTCACCAGTCGAAAAATACCTGGTGAAAAGGCACTACAAGCAAAGCATGTAGAGAGAAGTCCTTTTTGTGAACCTAGTACGTCAGAAAGGCTGGAGGTTTTCAAATAAAATAACTTGTAATCCTATCTGGAACTTCTGAATGCATTTGGTTTGTCTCTGTGTAGTTTTTTAGAATTTGTAGTGAAAATTTGTGGTAAAAGACTTCTGTGAAATACACATTCTTGTTCAGATGTGCAGAACACTGTATGGATGAGATTTTTCCCCTTACTGCTAGGGAAAAACCTTTGCAATTCTTCTAGTAATGACCCAGTTCATACAAGTCTGAGCTATGGAGAAATAAACATACAAGTAATTTTGAATTAATTCCTGTATTTCCTACAACTTGATATAAGCCTATATTGCAGAGTGGGTACAGACAGTAAAGCACCTTGCATCTTGTGTTATATTTTGGCTTGCACTAGGACAAACTCATTACTGGTTCTCCTGTTTCTTCCTGTGTCTCATGAACCCTCAGTTCAAGGCAGAAGAAACTGATGCTTGGGGAGAGATGGAGGGATGGCCTCTATAACAGATAGAATCATAGAATATCTCAAGTGGGAAAGTACCCATAAGGATCATCATGTCCAGCTCCCTACTCCTCGCAGAACTACCTAAAACTTACTACTAAGAGCATTGTCCAGACGCTCCTTGTACTCTGACAGGCTTGGTGATGTGACCACTTCCCTGGAGAGCCTGTTCAGTGACCAGCCACCCTCTCCGAACCGTTTCTGTTGCACCTGTACCTTCACGTCCTGTTGTCAAACTATGCCCTGGAATGTTGGGGGTTGGTTTGTTTGGGGTTTTTTCTATTTCTGTTTATCACTCATTTAAGACCAGACATTTGCAAGGATTCTGATGACAGTTGTGTGTGGTTTTCCACATCACAAAGTTTCTATCTCTGTTGACCTCTTCATGGGTGGTTTTAGTTTAGAGGCCAGAAGCTGACTAAGCTAAGGTTGCTGGAGCCTCCAAGAAGTGGTTCCTGTAATGTAGAGGGAAGTCTGTTTCACCACTACCTAAGCTATACCAAGTCTGGAGATAGATATGGGGTAGACAGCCACTTTCATGGCCACTATTCGCACCTCTGTTACAAGCATCAGTGCCACAACTAAGTGTTTAAAGGTGAAATCCCAACTGTTTATTGTGAAGCCAGGAATAGCCTTGCATTCACTGATGCTGATGATAGGCCATGCTGTTCTCCACTGTACTGCAAAGTTCACTGCCAGTCTTTTGCAAACAGCATCAAGGAACTGGAACAAGAAAACCTGTCCGTGTTTTCCGTGAGGCCTCAAAAATTCTGTAAAATGAGAGAAAGAGTAATTGCAATGAGACATCTCTAGAGCTCATAGATGGTTGAGAACTAATCTATTTCTGGCCATTAGATACATGAAAAGCTCCTGCTTTCTCTTAGATGCTGTGAGTCAGAATGAGCAGATTATTTACTTTTTATTCACAACATGGAGTTGTGAACAAAATTCAAAGCATGTGTGAGCATTCCTGCTCACACCCGAAGTACAAACTGACTTTATGGTTCTGAGTGTTACACTTTGGCACATCCAGCTGTTGTAAGGGTGCCAAGACTTTTTGTAGGAGTTCGTTGTTAAGAGTATGTGCAAAGCTGTTTTAAAAATTACTTCCAGACAGTTCAGGAATATAAAGATGAATTCATAACAGAATTGGATGGTGTAACCCTAATGCACAAGAAACAGTTCTTCAGAAATGGTGCCTTTTGGTTATCTGTAACAATTCATTTTAATCAGTGGATAGACGCACCAGCCCATGAAATTTCTGGGGTTTGCATCAGTTCAGTGTTAAATTATCTCTGTCTTTTAGGTCCATCTGACATGTCAGCAATTATGAAATTCAGCAGGAGACCTACGTGTCCTGATGCCTCAGTAGCAGCAAGTCTACCTACGCCTCCTGTACCAAGGCACAGGAAGAGTCACAGCCTGGGAAACAAGTGGGTACTCCAGGCTGTCTCATGCTCAGGCAACTTCATGGGTCACAAAGGTTTATTAAGGTAGCAGCAGAACACACTGGTATTTGAGAATACTCTGGGATTTGTCCTTTCCATTATTGAAAGATTGCTTCAGGCTTTGCTGTGTATTCTCTAGGTTTTCTCTTGATGCTTTGTTATTTTTGCTGTCTCTATTCTCTGCTAGTGCCAGACATCAGCAGTACTTAAAAGCTGTTTATCCACTTTGGTCTGTGGATTCCTGGTGTGCATAACTGATTTTTCTTTTCCTTTTGTTTTTTAAGCATCTTGCTAATACATCTAAGGAAACTTACCAGCTGCTTGGCACACTGGATCATTTAGGAAAATTGCGACCTATTGGGCTGTTTTACCTGGATAGTATGAGTTAGAAACATTTTTCTCTACCTGGCTAAGTGAAAGCACCTGCTCCCCAGTTAAGGTTTCAGAATCTACCAAATTTCACAATTAACAGGTTAGGGAAAAAGAAGTTCGCATGACTTCTCCTATGTCATAGAGTGTTGATGTGTGTGTTAGTGAAGGGCCACTAAGCAGTGGCTTAGCTGCAGTCTGCTAGTTTTGTTTTTCTACCTTTGCTTCCACCAGGCTGTTCAGGTTTTGTACAAAAGGAGTCAAAAAACTTAAAACTTCCCACTTGCAGAAATCTACAAAGACCACTAAAATCTGAAACTTGTTTTGCTAGTCAAGGAGCATATGTACAGCAGAGGCAAAGTGTGAGTGGCACAATTTAATTGCCTGCTACTTAATAACCTATTGATAAAGAAAAGCCTGAGTGGAAGTATCAGGAGCCAAGGGTTGCTATTAGATGACATAAGGGAGTTTAGCATTATTCTCTCCAATTTTCCAGCATGATGTGTCAGTTCAGCGTGGTGGAGAGCAAAAGCGCAACGTTCCCGACGGAGAAGCCACGCCATCTCCTGGATGACAGCGTCCTGGAGTCACACAGCCCGGCCCGCAGCCACCCTCTCAGCTCGCTTTTCACCAACGGCCTCTCCATAGGTAGAGTCTGGGTGGGGAGCTGCTGTTCCTGCTTTTCTGTCCCAGTGCTCGGGAAGCTCGCAGAGATACCCAGAAGTAGGGAATTAGGAGGATCATTAGCTCCTGTGCAGAGACAGGTCCCTTTCGTGGAAGAAAGTAGATCAGAACGGCTACTCAGCTCCCGAGTCAGCTTTACCTCAGCTTTCTGCAGATGCCTGCCGATGGTTTTGGTAAAAGTGGCATGAAGGAAGATGGTCTTTGTAGGCACTCTCTGTGTGACCCAGAGTGCTTGTCAGCTTTCACGGGAAAAAAAAAAGTGCTACTGAAAAGTGGATATATACTTTGAAAGCTAGCTTTTCACAAACAAAACTTGAGTTTTAATGGTATCTTTTTGAAGATGGGAGAATAGTTTAAGCTGTGCTCTCTGAGACTTCACAGGAAACATAGAATGAACTTGTGAATAAGGATGATGGCAATTTAATTATGATATTATAATTAATAAAATAATTATTATAATAAGAACTATTGAGACTCTGTATTCTAAGCAAGAGAAACCCCCCTTTCAAGTGACTCAAGCTATTTCTAGAATAGTAAATAGACTGTAAAGGATAGCGGGTTACTTGACCAAGAAGAGTTTGATACTGAGATGATCTTTGAACTTCTGAAAATACTGGGCATTAAAAGATCAGTCCTGGACAAATTAAAACTGTGAGCTAAACAGCTGTGCCAGGGAAGGAGAGACAAATTGGTCATGGGCTTGGAGGAGGAATAGAGACATTCATTGTGAATCATACTGATTTGTTATGACTCCTAGCAGTAGCGTACATCTGGCATATCCTCTGTTACAGGTGTGCTTGCATGTTGAAAACAAACAGTGATATAACATCTAATAGCTTTAACTGACTCTCAGATGTTGTGGTAGAAATACTGTCTTACAGAGTAACTGAATTTTCTGTTCCTGAAGTGCTCAGGTGTTGAAGGAAAAGCAGCAGGAAAATTAAAGTAACACGTAGATGTCTGGTATTTAAACACAGCAGTAACAATTACTTCACTCATCAGTGAGCTATTAGAAATGGGAAGGCTCATGTAAGCCTCTTCCAATTCTAGGTTTTACTATGAACTCTAAAGTCTTCAACTTGGAAGTGTTGAGTAAGCCATTTCCATGGTACTGTATAAAGATTATTCTGGTGATCCACATACGCTGGCTTTGTATTTTCCCTTGGGTGGTTTCTTACTCCTTCTCTGTACTACTCTCTTTCTAGATAGCAGTGAAAGCTCAGAATTTAGTGAGGAGCTGCCGTCAGGGCTTGAAAGGTGAGTTAGTCTTCATGTACACTCACTGAGCACTCTACAGACTTAGCTAAGAAATTCACGAATGATCCCTAACATAGGTAAGCCGTAAATCAATAGTTATTTTTATCAAGTTATTGATTAGTTAGGGAAAAATGGTAAATTTTTTGAAATAAAGCACCGTAAAGTTATTGTGGTTTTCTTCCCATGGACCTGAAAAGATTGGGATCTATCCCCATCATGTTTACAAAACCCTAACTGTTGAAGTCTCAGAATAGAATTTCCCTCATCAAATATTTGCATTCACAAACAGGGGTCGTTTATATGCCACGCTGGGGCCTAACTGGAGGGTACCGATCCGGAATTCTCCTAGGAGTCGAAGCTGTGTTTACAGGTACAGTTCAGGGTCTAACTTGCTCAGTGTACGGTGCTAAATTTCCATTTGGGTCTACGCTTTCCCTGTATAATATATTTTGTGTCCAAAAGTATCCTTGTATGACCATACCAACTCACAGGAGTCTTCCCCTCCTGCTTTTAAAAATTCCTGTTAATGCGAAAGCAGGGATACAGCCCGTTCAAATGAAACTCAGTTTAGCTATTTATTTAACTAATTATATCTGGCTTCCACATTGCAGAAAATTAGTGTTTACTTTGGGTTTTATGACATTACAGAAGCAGATTTGTCATGAAGACCATCTTTGCCTTCTGTGACAAATGATGTTTTAGAAGGATACCTTCTTGACCCTTTCCCACTATTTATTTCCTGATTTTTCAGGACAGCTCCCCATAACATCTGTTTTTGTCAGAGAGCTATAGTATGATGTGTTGATTTTGTACAGTAAAGACGTGTTACATTGGACCCTGAGTGAGAGAGGGAATATCTGCAATGCCAGACGTAGCAGGCACTCCCAGTGTTGGTAGTCACCAAGGCATGTACTTTTCAGAAACAGGTAATCCATTGACAGGCCAAAGAGAGGTGACATGGAAAATTGTGTATAGTTGGATAAAAATAATTCATTGCATCCATGCCTGACGTGAACTTGATAAATTCTGTGGTAGTGGAAAATGAAGAAGTATGTATGAACAGTAAAGAAAACAGGGCCCTGAAACAGTATTCTGCAAATACTGAGATGCAGTTGGAATTTACATCCAGTCAGATTTTTGGTATAAATGTTTGCTTCAGCCATTGTAGAAATGTTGGTACGATGTGTAAATTTAAGTATGGCCGTCTTACTTGAGCTAGTACAGCAGCACAAGTTGAAAGTTAGTGTGTTTATATGACACCGTCATACTTGTTCATAGAATAGTGTTCCTTTCGCGGCTGAATGGTAGATCATGCACATGAACTGTTCCTTGTATTAATTATTAGAAGTGATTTAGTTAGCTCTGGTAAACTTCATTCATATTTTTAAAAATAGCAGGACTGTGATCACATGGTAATGAAGAGAGGTTAGTAGCAGATAATTCTAACAACTCATCACCTACTAATCAGTCTTTGGTTGTTATGTTCCTAATGGCTGTTTACATTTCTAACTTAGCCTGTACTTGGGTTCTTTCAGTTGTAGCACTTTTTCACTGCTGTATATGGGCAGCTATGTGTTCATCCTGGTAAAGGAAGAAATATTTTAATCACTGTACAATAAATTATTTGGCATTGTTATATAGTTTTCCCAACTTTTTTCCAATTAGCCAAGGTAACTTCCTACATTCCTTTTTGATATGTAGTTTAAGAAAAATTACATTTGTGGGAGGCCTTATTGCCAACATTTTAAGCCATAAGTTTCCAGAAATCCAGATAATTCCTGTAATTTACCAGGATAAAATAGAAAATAGCCTGTTTTCCCCTTGACTTTGGGCCTTCATATTTATTCTGTTTTATTTTTTCATGCCTGAGCCCCCAGAATAGAACCTTTTGTTGATTTGCTGTTTTTCAAAGATCCCAGTTCCTGTTTGATATCTAGGTCTGCAAAATATATATTATAGAGTCAAGTGTCTGATGATACAATGTATGTAAGGCAATGCAGAAGAAATATATTTAGAGCTAAATTATATTACTTGCTTCTTGTCCTTATTTGTCTGCTTAAGCACATATGGCAATGTTTTATCTCTCCAGCCCAACAGGGGCCTGCAGCTGCATGTTGGGTAGTTCCGTAGGAGTCATTACCATGGAAGGGCCATTAAGAAGAAAAACGATGCTCAAAGAAGGCAAGAAACCAACTGTAAGTTATTCTAATTCTTCTTGTGATTCTAATTCAGTAGCAGCTGTTTTGTTTTCTGGGATTAGGTTTAACCTACAGCTTGATACTACACAAAACAACGTTCCTTGTTACTATCAATTGTAAAATCATTTTCTGTTCTAAGTTTTAACTGGCAAGGTTGTAACTTTTGTATGTCATTTGATCTTCAGCAGTTTTGCTTCTCCCTGCATTTGCATGTCTCTAGGTTGTGACAGCAGAGCAAGAGCAAAGCAGCTCTGTAAATGAGCATGCATTTCTGTGAGGGCAGAAATCTAGTCTCGTGGTGAAATGAGAAGGCTGCAGAGCATCCATTCATAGCACCTAAATCATGGTTATTCATATGTAGCTGAAATTCACAGCTGTCACGTGATGCTGGTCCTATGCATTTGGTAATTTTTGTTTTCTATAGAGTTCATTGATTTATGTGAAACCCTATTGTTCAGTGCTAAAAGATTTGAAGAATTGCAGAAATGTCATCTCAATAAATGTTACTGATCAAATGCAGAAATCTAAGATCTGTCCAGTAGAAGGCAGCACTCTGTTTTGCTGTGAAGCAATCAGGCCTGATATTTTTATGATACCCAGGTAAGATGGATTGTATTTACAGCCAGCCATCCAACTTTAGGTGGCTGGTCTGATTTAGACCAGGAGACACTCTTTATCTAACTCTCCATTCCTTGCTTCTGAAATTAACTTTGGTAGCACTTGGACTTGCTTGTGAATAGATTTGTGAAATGTCAAGAGTTTTTCCTAATTTTTTTCCTTTCTGATTCAGCTCTCCTCATGGACTAGATACTGGGTTATGCTTTCAGGATCAACTCTTCTGTACTTTGGAGCAAAATCTTTAAGAGGCACTGAAAGAAAACACGTAAGCTGTAATTTTGTTCTAAAACAAAAATTGTGTATTCATAAGCAGATCTGGAAGGGTGTCAGACGTGTACCTGCTGTTGCAGCCTAAGCCAT
Organism: Eurystomus glaucurus suahelicus; assembly: GCA_032159205.1. Classification (NCBI taxonomy): domain Eukaryota; kingdom Metazoa; phylum Chordata; class Aves; order Coraciiformes; family Coraciidae; genus Eurystomus; species Eurystomus glaucurus. The sequence continues at coordinate 36,743 of JAVFHW010075694.1, forward strand.
ATGTCTGCACAACTTTTCCAGTCAAAAGTTAATCCCTAACAGAGTCTCAGCTGTGACTGACTTGTCTGTCTCTTCCAGTATAAATCTACACCTGGTAAAAAAGTCTCCATTGTGGGCTGGATGGTAGCACTGCCTGATGACCCTGAGCATCCTGATATTTTCCAGCTAAATAACCCTGACAAAGGTAGATGTTGCATTGTCTGTATTATGTTTCTGTGGCAGGAAGTAGACTAATGGCTATTAATGAGTTTGTAGATTACAGGACATGCTGTGGGGCACTCATCTGAAATATTGAAGAGGGAGATTTTTTCAATACTGAATTTTCAAGGGAGGGTACAAATGAAATGGAACAGATTTCTACAGTGTGCTGGGGTGCTTCTGTGGTGCCTACAGAGGTAGTGCTGTATCTTGACAGTTACTGTAAATTTTGCAGAAATTGCCCAACTAATATGAGGTTGCTGCATGTCCATGTGCCCACATACCCTGATCTCCAAGTTTCTGAATAGCTTTCTTAAAACTGGTCAATATCAAGTCTTGACTTACACTAAGGCCACTTAAAATACTATGAAAATTCTTCAAACGTCAAACCATTTACCAAAAAAAGCCTTTTAAATAATTATGAATTACTTTTTAAGAATTAATTTTGAAGTGCCGTAACAGTTCCACATGGATTAAACTTCAAAAACGTCAAAAGATCAGAAAGCCCCTGGAGTTATTTTGCACTCTGTGTGTTACATAAAGATTTTTGAAGCTTCCTTCACGTTTTCAGCTCTGGTGCCTGACATGGATTTGCATCTAGTGTGCAAAGCGCATTTCGTGGGTATTGACTAAAATGCACAAAGCACTTGATTGCAAGAAACAGTTTTCAAAATAATGAATCATGGAGGAAACTCACAGTGCGATATTGAAGGAAACCAAGTTCACAAATATCAAAAACTTTTGTAAGAAGTTTGGCAGTAGCCAGAACAGTCTTAATGAGAAGAAAGCCAGTAGTAAATTAGATGTGACCTAAGTAGTCTTTTCTGTGGCTGTAATTTGGGCTCTGCCTATACACTCCTCTTAGCTTTGCAGGCCACATATGTTCTCATACTGCCTTCACCCAAGGCTTTTTGGATAAGATGCCTCGCATGGTCTCTGTTACATGAGCAACGTCCTGTTTGAGCTTTTGACGTGCAAACTAATTTTAACAGCTTACTTCAAGATTTTGGCTTCTGCACAGAAATTAGAATCCTCTGAAACTACATGTCTGTCTGCAAATTTAACGCCTTTGATTTTCTTATTTTTTTAGGCAATGTTTACAAGTTCCAGACTGGTTCAAGGTTTCATGCAATATTATGGCATAAGCATTTGGATGATGCATGCAAAAGTAACAAGCCTCAGGTAATTAAGGTTGTGAAACTTGATTCTACCCACTTCTTCATATTTTTCAGAAAATCCCTACTAGAAAATATAACCTCTTTTCAATCTGTGTGCACACATAGTCCTGTGGGGCCAGACATAATTCCTCATTTTGTGCATTGATCCAGTTTTTCAATTGGAGGAATAAAAATTATTTAAAACTACAGAGTTCCCACTAAATCAGGTTTTGTGCAGGTCTAGCTATAGGTTTGGTTGTCTTAACAGCATATAACCTCTACGCTCACTGGAGGCAGAGGCTACAGTGAGGTAACCCCATCTGTATTTCAGAAGGGGCTTTCTCATGGACAAAGAAAGCAAGCATGCTAGCATTTACTCCGGTGACTGGGTCTGTAAGTGCCACTGAAGAGAGCGTCCTATAAAATGCTATGTTTGTCTTCATATAGCAGCCTTGTTCTTCTCTTGAGGAAAATGTTCATTCTTAAAAGGATTTCCAAAGGTGATATTAATAGGATGCTGATCCATATAGGACCTAAAGGAGGTTGCAGCTCAAGAATCTTCTTTACACACACACATCCCCCGCATGAATACCAATGACTTCTTAGAATACTTTGGTTGGATTTGGTCCATGAATAGAAAAACCCTTTGAGTCTTTATCTTTCCTTTCAGTTACGGGGTTAGCCCACTTTTGGGCCTGTTTGGGACTGATTACACTTTTCACATTGGATAATAAATAATTAGCCTACTGTATTTTGTAACCTTGCAGTTTCTCGATGCTGTAATGAGCTCAGGTGCATTACACTGCTGAATAATTTACATTCTGTTCCAGGTACCTGCTAATTTAATGTCATTTGAATAATTTGCTCTCCTACCTGGTGTGACTTCAAGTGCCAAACTGAAGAAACATGCTATTGTTCTCTAAGGAGGAAGAGGAGAATGGTTTTCTTGACATGAGCCAGCCACAAATATTTCAGCACTCTCCTGTGTAACTTGAAAGTGATTCTGACACAGCTTTTAAAAGCAGAAAGTGAATGTTGTCCTTAGGACCAGATATAGTCTCATGCACTGAGTAAAAGCAGACAAGTTAGATGGACAGAAGATTAATCCTGACTTCTGCAGGATTCTAGAGCCCGTGACTTTTTGTGGTCAGAGACTGCCGTGAACTGATGTTTGACCACAAACTGAGCATTGTATCTTCTGCCTATTCTTTTTTAAACAATTCTTTTTATTGTTAAGCTGCTTTGCGTGACTGAAGAATATTTGGCCCATGTTGGGTTTCAGTTCTTTCTAATGCACAGAATGATTGACAGTGTTAACTTGCTGCAAAGTGTCAAATAGAATAGAAAATTGTGGAACAACATTTTTATAATCTAAGTGCACTGAGTTGCTTGGCAATGTGGCTGCCTCAGATTTTGTATCAAATCTCTGGACAATTCTGCTGTTCACATTTGACCTATTTGGGAAAAATGTATTTTGGCACAGGGCAGTTGGTTTTCTTTTCATTCAGTTATGTTAGTCAGGAATGCCCTGGCATCGTTTAGATTTGTACTGTGCTAAAGGTCATCTTTCATTCTCTTACTAGTGGCATAGTTGCTTACAAGTTTGCTTTCATTCTTCCGTCTGAATGTTGTTCATCTCAAATCCCTTGGTACAGCAAAGCAGGTAATCAGGTGTTATGTATCACATGGCCCTGGCACCTCAGAATGATTCCATGTCATTGTTTCTGTTCTTTCTGTGGACAACTGAGCTCCACTCAATTCCAATACATGATGCACCTTTATGACATACAGTACTGGCACGTGGTACTCCTATTCTGAAATCACAATGGCAATGAAAGCTAAGACTATCTGACACTGGAGCAAGTACAAAGAAGCCTCCACACCAGTGTCCAGAGAACAAAAACAACAACAAACAAAGTCACTGAGCCTTCTCCTCTGAAAGAACTCTCTCTACATCCATAGCTGTATCCTGCTGTGCCCTAGAACTCCTGTGGTCAGAGGTTTTTCCTGTTCCCATGCCAAGTTCAGCACTTCTTCTGTTCGAAACTCTTTTGCCATAAGGCATCAGTATTTATACTTCTTCATCACCAGAAAACCTCTTCTGAGTTTCCTAAGATTGCATAGAGGAGAAATTTCCAAGCCAACTGCTAGCTTACAAACCATGGAAAAATGGAAGTCAGTTGAATTGAATGGAGCCTATATTAGAACAAGCTCCCTGGCATTAGGAGAATTTATTCTGTGGACTTGCATGATTTTCTGAATTTTAAATTTGAAGCTTCTCTAGTAACAACAACAAAAATGCCTGTATTGTGAAATGTAGGTCAGCCATAACTTTTGTTTAAATGTTCATGTTACAACGCTGAGAATGAAGCCTAACACACACCAGCTTTTCAGAAAACCATTCCTGACAACAACTGCATTTAGATCCCGAGACCTGTGAAAGTGTATGTAAAGGTGACAGAGTTTCTTTGATAGCTCAGGAGTTGTGTGAGAAGAGTGGTCATGCAAGATACATTTATACCTTTTTTCTCCTGTTTTGCTAAATTAAGACAACTCTGAACTACGGAGAACATCACAATCTGCAACGTCAGGCCACCGCATGGCGCTAGAGATAGTGTAGGAGCTTTGGAATGTGGTAAAATCCTGTCACCAGTAAATTACTTCAGACAGTTAGACTATGAGATAATCTGAATTATTCTGCACCTGTGACTTTTGTGATTAGTTGTCAGTGAGATTATTAACGAAGATTCAAGTGTTAGGTGGACTGCCATTTTAATGAGTGTGCCACTTATGACCATGTGTATTGTGTGTTACTAGCATTCGTAGGGTTTGAACCATGTGCAGAACAGTGACCAAAATGATGACACACTAAGCAAAACAGAACTGTTCAAATCAAGAGGCTTTTTTAAAGTTACTTTATTAGTAGCCCATTCCCCTTAAAAGGGAATAACCTGGTCTGTCTTAAATATAAGCTAAGATTTAAAATGGAACACTTATTGGCATGAAATGTACCTACATTAGAAGCATGTAAATACCCACTCCTTTCTAATGTGCTGTAGTGGAATTAAAGACCAGTTGAGGAGTCATGACATTTTTTTTCCAGCATATTAATTGAAATAAACTAATGAATGTTGTCATAACTTCCAGTTATGTTGAACAAGCCTGCCTTGGAAAGAACAGTAACTGCTGACTGATATAGTAGCAATAGAATGACCTCGTACGCACTCAGAATTTAATGGTTTTTAGAATTTATTGTATGTGCACGAGGTAGAATGTTCTAGCCTTCAAAAATATACCTACTCAAAAATAAAGAGCCTACTCAAAATCTTGGAATTTGGAAATATGTCAAAATTAACTTGATTTCCCTCACACTACCATTTTTTGAATGTAAAAAGCGTTGTATAGAGAAAGATTAACAGAGCAAATAATAGTTTTGCACAATAGTCAGGTAAACATTTTTTCAGTATAGCACAATTGTGAAATTGCTGCAAAATACAAAAAAAAATCAGAATAATGACAGGGTAAGAATATTATTAAAGTATCTTAAACCAACTTTACATGAGATTTTAAGTAGTAAACAGTTTGTAGCTGCTGATTTCATTTTTTATGCTGTCATTTGGTAGCATTTGCTGTCATCTGGTACTTTTAATGTGAATTGAAAGCTGCTATTGAAATACAACATATTGCATATCAGTACTGATTAATACAGCATTTTCACAAAAATATCACAAACCATACAGGTTTTCATCCATCAAAGTGAATAACTGCAATAGTTGTGTACAAATAAACGTTATCTCACAATTACTATTTTCAGAATTGTGAGGCTATAGTTGTATGTAGGCAATATTACTCATTTATTAGTGTGCATTTTTTATGTAATTCAGTGCCAAAATGCATGTTTTTCCAAATAGCATTGAAATGAGGCAAAGAAAGGAGTTTTCAAGTTGCGACTTATTTGTCACATTGTAATGTAAACTAATTTTAACATTTTGGTTTGGTTTGTGTGAAAACTGTTGCACTATTTTTGGCTGTATTTTCCAGCAGTCCACTGCATGCCATTTATGTTAGGATTCTTTCTATAGTTCTTGTAAACTGTCTTGCCCATAAATAACCCATTGGCATTGGAATCTAGGTTTTTGGCAAAGTATTTTGTTACCTCAGTCTTGTATCAAGTTGCTGTATTTTTCAGTTTGTTACATTGATAATGATTGTTTCACTAATTAAATACTTTAATGTAAAAAAAAGTTTGTTTACTTCAACAGCAATTGCATTTGGTTGTAAGTTTAAAAATGTGCAGAGTGTGTTTACTCTTAACAATAAACCATTCTGAAAAAGAAAAGTGGAGGTATGGAAGGAACATTTTAGCTCAAAGGCAGCAAGCATGTTTTGTTTGTGAGTGAACGGCAGTACAGTTGAACAGACGTATATAGTGCACAGTGTGCAGACGTTTAATACTATGAAGACAACAGAATCCAAATTCCTAACAGAAAATTGAAAAACTCCCCAAATTTGCAGTTCTTTCAAGAGGGATCTGGAAAGTCCCAAGAAGTAGAGACAAACCTAGCCTATTGTTTTCCCAATAAATGTATTTTATTAGCGCAAAAACTTGCACAGGATTCCTTGTACCCACAATTTTGTTCCTTGATAAATGGGTCCTGGAAAAGACACCTGCTATCCATGTGTTAATTGCATGATTGGTGAGCCAAGCTTGTATGCATTGATGTTCACTGGTTGCTCAGAAGGCCAACCATGTCATGGACTGGATCAAAAGCGTGGGCAGCAGGTTGAGGGAGGTGATTCTGCCCCTCTGCTCCACTCTAGTGACACCCCACCTGGAGTACTGCATCCGGCTCTGGAGTTTTCAGTACAGGAAAGACGTGGACCTGTTGGAGCAGGTTCGGATGAGGGTTACAAAAATGATCAGAGGGATGGAACACCTCTGCTGTGGGGAAAGGCTGAGAGAGTTTGGGTTGTTCAGCCTGGAGAAGAGAAGGCTCCCGGGAGACCGTATTGCAGCCTTCCAGTACTTAAAGAGGGCTTATAAGAAAGATGGAGAGGGACTTTTTAATAGAGGGCCTGTAGTGACAGGACGAGGGGTAACTGTTTCGAACTAAAAGAAGGTAGATTCAGACTAGACGTAAGGAAGAAATTGTTTACAATGAGGACAGTAAGGCACTAGAACAGGTTACCCAGAGAGGTGGTCGATGCCCCATTCCTGGAAACGTTCAAGGTCAGGCTGGAAGGGGCTCTGAGCAACCTGCTCTATTGGAAGATATCGCTGCTAACTGCAGGGGGGCTTGGACTACATGACCTTTAAAGGTCTCTTCTAACCCAAAGTATGCTATGATTCTGTGAGTCCCCATTTAAGGTGAATAAGCTTCATTATGACCAGCAAAGAAGGTGCTTTCATTTCTGCAGAAACATAATTTCATAAGCATTTGCCTGAGAGATAAATGTTACCTAATGTGGAGGTGAGAGCAAAAGGCAAAATGGCTATTTTTAGAGCTGAAAAAGAAATCACATATCCCTTTCCCAGAAGGGACTCCTTTTCCTGTTATTCCCCCAGAAATAGGAAGACTGTTTCAAGATTGTTTTATTACTTTGTCGTCTTGGAAATTGCTTGGATCTGTACAATTTTCCTCAAGGGTCATGTCCAGTGTTTCACTGGAAATATTTTATAAAGGAAGCATCAGAAATGTCTCTTACACCTACCGAATTGTTCTTTTCACTGATAGCCTTGATTTAAATGGCAAAATTGATTGGGATCCCTCTTCTTCCCATAGGCAACAGGATAGAAAATGAAACAAAGTGAGTACATTAGGACGGAAAAGCAACAATCGCTATATTCCAGATTGCCATTATTACTGTTATAGAGGCAAATTGCAGGGGAGAGAGAGGACTACTTTCTGCATTGCAGTATTTCACTATGAGGTAACACGCATTTGTGATACAACACCCAAAGATGAGTACTGAAAAGCTCATTAAATGCTTATTATGTCCTAACCTCTTGTTCTGTAACCTGGGAGAGAAAACCCAAAATGAAATCTTTAATGTTTGTTCCTACTTCAGATGTCAGGCTGTGCTAGGTATGTGAAGTGATGGCACCAGTGAATTGCATTAATTTTTCTTCTGAAATCAATATTGGTTGTTGTAGTATTTCCATAGCTGTGATCTATTACTACAAACATTTGCTTATCAAACTCTGAAAATATACCACACCTTTCCTTCAGGGCAGTGTAAAGAAAAAAGAAAAGAGGTCAAGGGTCACATGTCTCAGCAGACCTCCAATGTGAGAGCGGTAAGATAAGCATATTAGGAAGGGTGAAAACATCTGTTTTGTGTCAACTAAGATGCAGTTTTGCATTAAAAACGTACAGCTAGTAATGAATTGGAGGAAGTAGCCTTTGTATTTCTGGACTTTGTAGCCATGCTCTTAGTGCCAGAAATCAGCTTTCAGCTTTAAGGAAGAGTAGATTGTGTTCCAAGTGATGCCTTGTTTCAGATGATCCATGCTTTGTGTTTGCAAGCATGATGTAGCTAAATATAGAGCAAACAAGGTCAGAAAAAAAATGGATTTGTTCTACCGTACATACAGAGGAATGTCTATGCAATTCTGCAGAATAGAAAAGTAAACAAGCTAGATAAAATATTTTACGATTTGTTAATTGATGATGCTATCTTAATAAAATTATAAATTAATTTTTGAACACATAGGAACACTCTAGAATCCTGAAAAGACCAGAAGTTAGTTGTAGCAAAATGGTTACCACTTCCTGTAATAATACAAAACTATTGAAGTGAACTTGTTTGACATGAGCACCATGAATGTATGCCTTGTCTTTTAGAGGGTAATATCATACCCTTTCATGGGGCAAAGAGACAAAAAAAAACAACAACAAAGCAGAAAGAAAGGAAAACTATCTGATGCAAAAATAAATTGGTGAATATTAAAAAACCCCAAACAAACAAACAACACTTCCTTTCAGTTTACAAGATGTCCTTTGCTGCTTTCAAAGTACAGCACACTCGAAAGTCCAGCTAGTCCTATCTGCATTGTTTAGAAGTGCAATTGTTTTAATTCTTTCAGTAACTGGGGAAGGGGGAAGGAATAGTTTTAATTTCACCCACTAGCCTCAAAGAGGGTACGTTTGTAACTGCTGAGGAGACTTGATCTTTAGATCCTGAGGGTGAGTGCAAGTGGCAGAGTAAAAGCATGTTTTAGCACATCTACTGAGTTATGAAACTTGGTTAGTCAGTCATTAAAAGCACCATTTTCGCAGCCATTTTTTGGATCACTGTGTGAATCTGAGCACCTTGTATGTTGTATCTGAGAGTTAATAATAGTATATGGTTTTGTACAGATTGCTTGTTTTCTACAGAAGCATTGCATGACTGAACCCCTCCACAACCAGAGAGAGGTTCCTAGGTCCTAGAGCAACACAAACAAGGATGGTCACATTATAGTTCAGATTTGTAATTCTTATTTAAAAAGAACTAACATGAGATGACAAAGACAGTAAGGTAACATGCAATTAAATTCCTCTTTCAGGAATTTTCTGGAGCAGTCACCAGCTATAAGAGGACAGTGGTTACCTCTAACAAAGTAGGTTGAGCAGATTCATCCAGCTGGTCTAAATTAGTATCACGGGAGCAATGCCGCTGTATTCTCCCAAGATCAGAGGCCAGAGCTTGCTAGTGTTAATAAAAGCCCTACAAGTATCAGAGAAACTGTTCTCAGCATAACACAGGCTGACCTGAGGCTGCACTTGGCACTGCTCTTGTCTTAATACCTAGCCTGAGTCTGCGCTCATGTAAAGTCTTATGGGCATGCTCCATCTCCAGAGGTCCAAAAGACCGTGAAGCCAATGGGATAATGACATTCAATTAGCAGTAAAATGGGAAACTAAAGAGGTTTTTTTTCAGAATTTATCTTTTGTACATAAATACTTAATGAAAGTGTATCTTAATCTCAAAGGTATATTGTAGTCAAGTGTTCTGTAAATTTTTGTAATGGTAGCAAGAGTATTAAATAATATATAGCAGCATTCCAAGGTGGTTCAGCTGTTATATCAAAAAGCTGTTGGGCAAAACCAAACCAGAAACAGCAAGACAAAATGAGAAAAGATACAAGAACGTACTGTATAACCAAAGGACTTGTGAGTATGTGCGTATCCTTTAGTCAAGCGTCTTTGCTTGACTGTTCTTCTCTTTAGCATCCATATATCCTCTCATATGTAAAAATGTAAGGAACATACATATACTGTGAGACAATAATGTAGTCTTACACTGGGCAGATTACGGTCCCAATATCCATATATTTTATCTGGTTACACAAATCCACACTGAGCCTTAACACAGTGTAGGTTAAGGTTACTTTGCAGCATCTTGTATATTTTGCAGTTTATATCAGGACTTCAAAATGCTCGTTCTGAGTTTGCAGATACCCAAGCAGGGTGGTCTGCTAAAGCAATATGCTTTTTTGTTCAGTTTTGGGGTTTGTTTTCCTGTATATATCTGTGGAAAAGGAGAGGTGATCTGAGGCACACACAGAGAGTGAACACAACTCACACTCGGGCTTATGCCCAGCTGCCAACCTTAGCATGCACTGTGAGGGACATAGGGCTCCATCAGCCCTGAAAAGAGCACCAAGAGATTATTATATCTGAGTTTAAAACTTTCCTAAATTTGCTGGATTTTTGAACAGAGAAATAGGGGAATGAGGTAGAAAGGGATTAAGGGTTGGGGGATGGGAGGGGGCAGGTATTAATTTTTCTCCTCCAGTTACTATTTGTAAACCTTTCTCATTAACTAAGATATTTGCCTACATTTTAAGGTACATGGATCAAGTGATTCCTTTGTGTCTTGAAGTGAACCCTTTAGTCTCCCTTCTTACTTGTCTCTGAACTTCATTGCTTCTCTCTTACCTTTTGCTAGGCAGAATAAACAGAAATCCTCAGTGAACTTTCCATTTCCACAGAAACACTGGAAATTTGCCAGTGTATTTCAGGATGTTTGTTAACATGTTCAAACATTCTTCTCTCTCTAGTTAATTAACAATTAATGCAAGCACCAAGGAAGGCTGTGTTAGAAAAGAGGGACATATTGTACAAAGTCCAATTGACAGTGGCCTGGGTCCTTTTGTATTATTTACACAAAGTCACAACAGCTTCAGCCTGAGAGACATGTCCCTTGATGACTCCCACTCTCCCTTCAGTTTAGTAATCTCCTGACATCATGATAGGGGCTAGAAGAAGAGTCCTCCTAGAATGGAGATTTCGCTGAAGAAACCAGAAGTCAAAGGTAAGTATAGAAGTTTGGAGCACCTCCATCTATGACACTGTTCCTTTAGAAAAGGAGAAGAGGACTCCAGGCATTCGCACAAGGCCTTTGGAAAATCCATAGTAGCCAGGGCAAATTGATGCAGCTCTGGTGTTGTGGTACCGTTCTATGAAAGTAAATGTGAAGTCTTAAAGGTAAAAGCCTCTTTTTACAATATTTTTTTGTCTGTTTGTCACGGTGGTTTGGGGGTTTTTTTTGGTTGGTTTGGTTTTGGGGGTTTTTTTTAGTACTGCCCTATATGATGAGCATATATGTTGAGTTCTTGTACCTCAGTTCAAATGCAAGTACCTTTTTAAAGCATTTTGTCGGGGCCTTGATGGCCCTAACGGCCTTGACCAGCCACACCTGGGACCCCCACAGCCCTGCCCAGGAGCCCATTTAAGCTCAGCTCAGCCCCTCCCTGAGCTATGCCATGAGAGGCTCGTGTCCCTGCTCTGTGGATCCAGCACCTGATGAGCAGGCTGGCTTGGCTTTGGTCCTGCCTTGTCCCCATGAACAGCCACTGGACCTGACCAGTGAGTTGTCTTCCTAGCTTGGCCTCAAACCTGTCACATCCCATGGACTCGCTGGGTGGTCTGGATTTCAGGTTGAAACTGTCTGTGGTCCTGCGCATGGCCAGCCCTGCTCACCTCAGGTATCAAAGGACTGGGCCCTTGCTGCTGAGGCCTCAGCTTTGCCAGTTTTGTCCCCCTCAGGTCCCAGCTGCTTGCCACTTGCAGAGCCACCAGCCCTGGCTGCTCTAATGCATTCTGTGTGATCGTCTCTGTGTTGAGAAATGGAGGCATCCACAGGTGCTCTGAACTCTAGGCCCGGTTTATGCTTTTTCTGAAGGAAAGAAAATGAGGAGGTGGGAGGCAGAAATGTATGTTTTCCCCCCTCGCATCACTAAATATTCCTAAAACTGCATAGTGGCATAGGAGGATTTTGCAAGAACAGATGTGTGGCTGATGCTGTAAAATCCAGTTGCAAAATAAACCCTCTGAAACTTGGTTAGAAATTTGAGAAGGCAGGCATTCTTTATTGCAGCACTGGCTGCACGGGGGAGCTCTTCTCCTAACATGCACACCTTCATCCTATATCACCAGTTATTTACACACAAAGTTTTAAATTACTCTGTTTTCGAATATATATGCATTGTTATTCACCTATATGATTGGTTAATACATCCTCGCTTGCTATGTTAATTACTATGTGTGATCTGTCCCTTGTTCTTTTAGGGCCAGGGTGTGATCTGGGGAGGTGGTCCACAAGTCAGTGGTCGTGATCTCCCCCTGCCACATTTACCTTTCCCCCACTTACTGCAAATTTTCGCTGACTTCATGCCTCTTTTGGCAACTCCCCAGTTCTCAGTGCCTATTAGGGAGGAGCTTTCCTTTTTATCAGTCTTTTCGGGCGCTTCTTCGAAGGCCCAGTTGTTAGCTTTTCACAGATCCTTGTTAAAAGCAGACACTTTGCAACCTCTTGGCTGCTCCTCACCACCAGGTCAGGTTTTCACAAGGCCTTGGTAACTCCTTTACGTGGTTGTTTTGCTAATTGGGAAGCTTCATTGTCTGCTGTATGTCAGTCCCCCCACCCACCTTTGAGAAGCTCAGATGAGGGAACCAGGCAGTCATGTGTGGTTAGCGGGGTCTGCGCTACCCCCTGCAACATAATTTCTAAAGCTGAAGAATAAACTCCTGCACCTCTTGTTGCAGGCCTCAACTTGCAGGCATCAACTTGTGCATATCATGGTGAGGCAGGATGAGGAAAGAGTGGGCTGTTGTTATGTGCAGGAAAACAGTGACAGAATGTTGATAAGAGATTGCTTACCTATCTGAAACAAGTGGTTTAGCAAGAAAAATCACACCCTTTTATTTAAATAAAAGGCAAAAAGAATACCACAGAAAAATATAAGAATGAAGCTCCTGCCCAGCTATGTTACTTCATTCATCTTGATAATTTTGCATGATACAATTATAAACTAATTTCACTTTTGGTTCTGCCAAGGTTTCCTCTTTAGTTCATATGCATTAGTTGCAGTCACCAAAGAAGAATGAGCCACTAGTGTTACAAATTTCATTGTCATTATTACCTAAGGAACTTTCAGTACAATTAGATAAAACACAAAAAGTGCAAGATGGCATAAAACACAACAGAGTGGATAAGACAGTGCCAAATATTTAATTTCCCTTTGAATTATGGAAATGCAAATTGTTAGTGTCGGGAAATTACTAATATTTGATTATTAGGAAAACACAGTTGGCAGCTGATTTAACTGACAAAAAACTGTTTCATATGAATCTTTCTTGTCCACAGAAAAGCTGCAGAAATCTGGTTAAAACTGTCTGAGTGCAGACTTTTCTAGTTCTCACACTAGAGAATTGTTGAAATTTTAAAATATACAGTCACATGGCCACAGTCTTTGCCTGAAAGCTCTAAAAGTAACTGTGTACACTGCAGCTCTTGCTGCTCAAGTGCTTAACAGCCTGATGTACTCAGGAAGAAAAAAACAAGACGACTGTAGTGCTTTTAGGGCAGGGTCCCTCTTGAGATTAGTCTACTGATGTTATTAATCTTATGTAGCTGTAGTATTATTCACTCTAAACCTTTTAAAAAACAAGCAAACAAACAAAACCTTACCTAAAGCTTTTATAATCTATACGTTTAGTGATAACTGGAAAAAATATATATATATATTCGTGTGGGTTTGAAAACTTTGTTTTCTGTATGAGAAATTAACAGATTGTGATAGTTTCTTAGTGACATTTATTGCTCATGCTGCTGAGCAGTAACAAGCTGAACATGGTGAAGATTTTACTGCATTGCTAACAATATACTTTATGTCCACCACTTTTTCCAGAAATTAGCAATTTGGTCCATCAACTCATGCACAGGCTTACACAGGCTAACCACTTAAAACTGTTCTATTCCAGTCTGTGTGTTTAGCACCTGAACAATCTCCGGGACCAGAATGACAGCCCCAGCCCCACTGAGCAGTATGGACTGCAGCTACTGAACAGGCTTCTCTCTCAGAAGCATTAAATAAATAGGCAAGTCATGACATGCCACTTTCATAACAATACCTACAGTTATAAGAACAACGTTCAAATAAACTAAATGAGTTACTGGCAACCTTCTTCAAATTTGAAAAGCTTTTATAATGAAAGGTGTGATCCAGGTCAGAGCTTTAAAAGTGCTTTCCGAGAAGAGTCAGCTGGCATTTGCTTTTCTGTGTTACAGTTCACATCAATACAAGGCATGTTAATGAGAAGAAATAAGGAAGTCAGAAAAGCTTATGTGCTGGTGACTTCCTCCTCTTCCTTGCCCCCCCCTCCCCAGGCTGACTTCTTTTGAGGTGAAAGGCAAGCATAAATCCAGACTCCTTTTGGAAATAACACCAGTAAGGACTTCATAAATAGTAACATTTTTTAGAATCCAAGGAAATTTAACAACAAATGTCTCTGAAAATGTTGACCTAGTGGTTCAGCTGATAAAGTGTGCTGTTAAAGAGGACCAAAATTTCTAATATTGAACCAAGCTAAGTCAATGTGTGGTAAAGGGAAATGGATATATCAAAGTTACTGATGGACTCCTGAGGCTAGCTTAGTTGTAAACGTGAAGAAAAAAAATGTGTATGAAGACTTGTTAACATTACTGTTGCACGAAGACTCGTTACCTAAAAGGCACAACCACATAACAGAAACAGCCTCACTTCAGGCAGGAACAGTGGTGGACAGTTCTTTCTGGTTGTTTTACTGCTAGACAATGCTGAAGAACTTCTGAGGTAGGTGAAAACTGCTATTTCTTCTCTTGATTTATTTTTACTTATTTATGTGTTTTTATTTTCCCACAAATGTGCTGACATGATGATAGAGAAACAAGCAAACAACGGTAAAAATTGTTGGGGAATTTTTATTATTCCTCTTGAAGTGAATTAAGCACGTTTGTGAGTTTTAATGAATAATGTATTCAACAGCATCCCACTGCCATAAGCAGTCTTGTAGAAACAAGGCTGCAAAGATATGACACAACCCAATGCCCTATATAAACTTGCACAAGCACTGATCCTGCAAGCGTTGGCATGGGCTCCTCAGCCTAGCACCGAGTCCATCCCGCAGCACCAGCACTGCTGGCCAAAGGTGGCTCCTAAACACTCTTACACATGACATTTACTGTGGCATTTCTTAACAGCAATGGAGAGTTCCTCGCTTACATGGAGTCATTCTGTTTCTGGTGTTCCTGCTCCCAGACAGCTTCACCCATCTGGCAGTTAGGACTTCTTGCCCTCCATGGCAAAGCATTCCTTAGTCATGAATTACCATTGCTGAGTAGTGGTACAATTTGCATTTCCCCTTTGTAGTGGGTCTGGCTGAGCTGGTTTTCCACATAGCAGCAGTGTTTTGTGCTGGGAGCTAGAAGGGTGCTGATAACACACCCGTGTTGTGACTACTGCTGAGCAGGGCTCGCACAGCTCTTCC